>APFE030901293.1:58818-91588 GCA_000404065.3 Pinus taeda | reverse complement strand
GAGCAAGATTTTGATAGGATCTCCTGCCCCCTCGTCTTCCTTCTCATCCGCCATGGGAGGCCGTCGGGATTTGCGAGGCTAGTCTTGCAAAGGTTCGACCAGTTCAAGCCCTAACTCCTTATATCCTGACCTCGTTGGGGACATGCAAAGAAAAACCGAGAAAAAGCAGACCCGCTCTGATACCACTGATCCGGATTTAAACAGGAACGCAATAGATTACAGAGATAACCATAAATACAAAGATGCGATAACCATAAATAAAGAGATGCAGCGGAAATAACACTTCATTTCATTAATGTAAAATACCAAAATATGCTTACAACCAGAATTGGAAATACCAGCTAGGACGATGGTAGCTTATCTCTGAGAAGAGATGTGTGGCTACATGTCTCTGAACTGTTCCGAACTTGTGTTACAATGAGGCTCGAAGGCCTATTTATTATTGAGAAACAATGGAAAACCCTTCACATTCCAAAACCGACCTTAGAAGATGAAACGCCAAATTGTGGGCCCCGTTTTGGGTAAATTGGTACATCAATTTCCCGGGGTCGTAACTTTGGCATACGATCTCCGTTTGACGCGTATGATAGCTCGTTAGAAAGATCTATCCGAGAACTACCATTGTTGTCCATTGCATGGACTCATGTTGCCCCCGGATTCCCCAAAAAACGTCGTTTAGGGCCTCAAAACGACTCCGGAAGTTCAGGACCCGAAAAACTGCTAAAAATAGTAAGTTGTGCTACAATTAAGGAAACTGAAAAATGCTGAGAAAAACAATGGTGGGGGTCTAGGTGGACTTGGCAGGTGGCCACCAATATCCACCTGGATCAAAGGCTCAATGCAATCACTTCCTACATATTTTTTTGGTTTGATAATAAAAAAGGGTCTCCCAAGGAGGTAATTAAATAGAATGGACAAGGAAACCACCAAGGTAATACTTTGTTCCTCAATATGGTTGCCAATTTTTTATACGGGATTTAAGATTGCAGACAAAAGTATCTCCCCTAGGTTGGTGGCTAACCTAGAACAACATAGAGATAAGGAACACAATGATTTTCGTTAAAGTGAATATATGGCAGAACGATGCCTACTTGGAGTCCTTCACACACTTATCTCCTTCTTTAGCTTGGAAACTCCAATTCCAGCTACAAATGCCAAAATTAAAACCCACATAGTTAGATAACAAAAGCCAAGAAACTACAAGATCTATGTTGTATCATCAAAGTACTTCATTCAATAGATCAACATGCTATTGAAATAAGTGAAATAACAAGATCACATATTGGAAAACAATGAATGCTCTGCATTAATATAAATGGAAGGAGATTACAACCATGAGTAGCAATTGAGCTTGTGGAAGAGCTCCTCCAAGTTGTTGACTTGTCATTTCCTTGTCACAATATGCACCTCCAATCACCCTAAATGCATGAGATGATGAGCATTCACTACAAAAACATAAGGGCATAATAACTCTCCATAAGCCAACCCCCAACCACACAGAAGGCTAGGAATATATAGAGAAGAAAGGTAAGTTGGTAGTTCTTATCAAACTAACAATCTAGGGTTTGAGATCCACCTTTGATGGAGGCATAGGATGAAAGGAAAAGTGGTGAAAACTCCAAAAATAGGGAATGATAGGATCCAAATGTTTTGTGCAAGGTAAGTAGTTGAAACAGCTTTTGGAAACTCCTAGAAGGGGAAGCTTCTGGAATCCCAATCATTCTCTTGGATTTCTAGAACCAACACAAGTGCAAAAGGGAGAAACTTGTTGGTGGAACAACCTGTAGGTGATTGCACCCTAGTATGCATACAGGGAGCGTTGGTTCTCAAATTGGCTCATATGAAGCTGTTTAGGGCTGAAACTATGGGGGATGAAGGGAACATGCTTAGGGATTTGTGCAAGATGGTGACAAAGAGGAGTAGGATGTTGATTGGTCCCATTAGGAGGCTCACTATTTAGATGTGAAAAAATGGTCTATAACAAAACAAACATAATTCAACCTCTTATGTATTTAGAAGATGATCTTGAGGAGACTGTTGAAGAAAAGTACCAAAGTTCAAGAAAACTAGTTGTGTTCTCTCTTAGAGGGAGAAAATGAAATATAAGCATAGGTAGGAGAAGGGGTTGAGTTTGAAACCCCATTGGATGATGAGGATATAGACATTTATTTCAAATAAGTTGTTGATTTCAGACAAGTCCAGTTGCACTTGCAATATGATCTCAGGTAATCTAGAATGAGGTCTAGGGGACAAGATCAAATTGAAGAAAATATTCATCTGAGTTTGCCAAATCCAACAGATAAAGGGAAGAAACCACTCAACCCTATCTCACCAACCACAAAAGAATCCTTTATCCCTATTCCCAATGAGTTTAGAGCACCCAAAATAGTCAAATTCCCCCCACTAATAAAGCCAACTCACCATGAGAGAAAAGAACTTGCCGAGTCTTCTAAAACTAATAAGAACCCCTTTGCCTACAATCTTCAAAGAGAGTTGAAGAAATTAAATAAATTTGTCCCTTTAATCGTATTATTGACAAAACCTAGTTATAAAGCTCAAGTGTCTCAGTTTATGAGTTCACCCACCATCACCCCCTTCCAAGACAACCTAAACCTACAGGTGTTGAGCATTGGAAAAGGTATGTATTTACCATTTATTTCTTTATCTTTTCCTTTAAATCATAACTTCACATTCTAATATGGTAATATGTTAAAGAATTATGATAGAATTAAGGAGATTTCTGATTGATGCAAAATGACTAATTATTGTCTTTTTCTATGCAGAAAGTGAAGAAAATGGAAAATCACTATTCCTGAGGAAAAGAAAAAGCAGAAAAAACTGCTATCCCTTTGACAGGAAGCCATATCCAGACAAGGAAATCAAGATCAGAGTGCATGGTCTAGGAAAAGGAAGAGGAAACACGGTATCAGTGCAAGAGGACAAAATGATAACTGAAGATTAAAGATATGGTGAATCCCTCATGATCCTTTGATCCTCAGGGATTTTTGCTTCAAGACTCTGTATTTTTGATACTTCTGCCTAGGATGGCGTTGCTAGCCCAAGGGGTGGATATTATTATCAATTTGTAGAATTTACTGTTGTAATCTAAACTTTGATCATCGACTCTTTTTAAAGAGCAATAACTATAACTCTACCATTTATGATTAATATATAACTCAATGGCTGTTCCATTATCTGATCCTCGAGTAACCACAACAGTTCTTCCCTAGTGGCTAAGGGCCCAACCCTAGTGGATCACTTTCTTCTTGTATCATTATTTTATGATTACAGTCATGTGTGGTTTGATTTCCTTCGCATTCCTTTAATTTGTTTTATTCAGTAATATTTTGTTTCTAAAAATTTCATTGAACCACTCTATTATATCGAAATGGTAATTGGATAGCAAGATTATTATTCGCCACTTGAAATATTATGCTATTCATTCTGAAATAATATTGCACTGTCTAATTCGGAGTCTGCTATTCATTTACAGATTGATATTGCTGTTCATTTACAGTTGCGATTATTGTTCATTTAGCTACGATTCACTTACAATTGTGATTGTTGTTCATTTAACTGTTGTTCAATTATAATTGCAATTTCCATTCCTTTATAACCGTGGTTATTGTCCATTATGCTACAATAAGATTACTGATTCTATAGTCGATGTGTGTTTACACTTGATTAAGTTTGTTGTTCAATTTATGTAGATTTACTTAGGTTTGCTGTTCCTTTCTTAGACCGCTGTTCAATTCCTTTATTAGTTAAAGATTGCTATTCAATTCCTTTCGGTTAAGATTGTTGCTTAATTCATTTATGTAGATTAAGCTTTGTTGTTCGATATTTTCAATAAATTAGTTGTTGTTCCTTTTCTGCTAATCGAACTATTATTTCTAGTATTTTCTTCAGTGTGGATAGAAAGATCTACAACTGTAACAAACATTGACTACTGCTTTCTAAGTTCTCAGATTGGAGGTCTTGTCTTTGACTGATTTTCATTTAGATCAGTTTACAGGGGAAAGAGTTATCATTACTGCATCCTTGACTGATGATTGCAGTAGTTTCTTAAGTGAATGATTTAGTTACAAAGCATTTAAGTTTCTTTCCATTACAATTAGATTTTGTTTCCAGCATTCATTTACTTTTGCAAGCACTATATTGCAAGAATTACTCTTGACCAAGTGACTGCTTCAGACTGAGTATACTTTTGAGATAAAAAATTGTACCTCAATTGATAATTAATGTAGGGTAAATAAGGGTTAAAAGACACCTTTTTATCGCTCAAAATTTTGGCGCCATTGCCGGGGAGAGTGTAGCCATTTGTTTCTTTTGAAAAGAGAGTAGTGTAAGGACCTGCTAGGAGAGAGTTGGGTTTTAAAAACGGAAGGTAAGAACCTGCGAACGGAGCATGTAACAACCCTTCTCCCCCACCTGCTTTCCTGCAGATTTGTTGTTATTTTGGGTAGAAATAAGTATTTGATTTGTGTGCATAACTAAGCAGAAAAAGCCTGAAAAGAATCTTAAACCACTACCCAAGCCTGATAAAGCTAAGGGGCCAGTGACCGTTGGCCAATCGACCTTTATAGACGAAATTCTTAAAAAGGCAGAATCTTAGCTGTCAGTAGGCCCTAGAAAAGCTACTTCTAGACAACCTACCAATTCCCTTCGGGGCATAGAATCACCATCTGTAGCCTTCACTGAGGTGCAAACCCAAACATAAGAGAAATATTTTCAAGAAATTGAGAATTCTAGCCCAAAATAATTACAAGAAGGGAACCTTAGTAATCTCTGCAAAGAAGGAGGAGAAACAGGGAAATCAAAGAACCAAGATCTCCTCTTAGAGTAGTTCAGCCATTGAGCAATCCAGATAAGGGAATTGTTGTCAAAATAATCCAGAACAAAGATGAAGAACCTGAAGAACTAAGACCCCCCTAGACATTAGTTCAATAAGGAACTCTCATTATCCCAGACAAAGGAAGTGCTATTAAGGCCATTCCTGCTCCTTCTAACCAGCCTAGGAATAACACCCCTAGAAATCCTAAAAGGATATTGGCACATATTTGACCAAATGGCCCAGAACCAACAAACAAATCAAACCTCTACATTGAAATATCCCATTGTAGACACTACAATTAATGCACCTATGAGGGCCATTCCTCTCCAGCATATTCCTACATTCCATGGCCTAACATCAGAAGATCCAGACACATTTTTGTTTGAATTCAATGTATTGCGTAGGGGGTATGACTATACAACCGATCCCTAAAAGCTAAAATTATTTCCCTCTACATTAAAGGGGGCTATTTTATGATGGTTTATGGGGTTAGGTGGAGGTGTTATAAACAACTGGGATCAGATGAAAGGTGCTTTTCTGAAGAAATACTAGGATTGTTGTAGGTCTAGAGAATTAAAGGATGAAATATTTCAGATGGTAGCTAGACCTAATGAGACACTAGAAGAATATGTTGAATGTTTTTAGTATAATATTCAGAGATCTACTTATGCATCATTACCCTTACCTAAAAATGTATTAAAAACGACATTAATTAAAGGAATGAAGGAACAATGGGTTGAAACACTAAATATTATGGGAAAAGGTGACATCTATCAAGAAAATTTTGCTGACATTATTGATTTGTGCATTAGGAGTTCACGAGGCAGTACAAGGATAAAACCAATGGTACATGACAAGTTAACAAGGGACAACAAGATCTCTAGTGAAGGAGTAACCCACACAGAAATAAAGAATTTACTGGAGAATTTCAAAACTGATATATTGGGGAGTATGACAACGTAGCTTGATATTATGCAAGAGAAACAAAAACAAGCAGAAGCAGAGCAAAATGTGGAAATATTCTGCCCTAGATGCAGAATGAAACACAACCACAAAGAGTGGCCACTGGATGGAGTTCAAGTCTGCGCTATTTGTACAAAATATCACTCCACAGAGAACTGCCCCTCACTTCTTGGTTTGAAAGCAGTGTAAAAAGAAGCGGAAGAAGAATCAGAACTAGTGTACCTACTCAATCAAGGCCGTCAATGGTAGCCACGACAACCAGGTATGTCCTCTGATCCATCTTTCTCTTTCCAACCTCCGTAATATCATACTTAGCAATATAATACAATGTGGAAAAATCAACGAACCTTTTCAAACTGGCCACAACAACCATTTCCTTCATCACCATGGCCGAATCAAACAAGCGAATCTAATTGGCCAAATTTTCCCTACACTCCACCACATTGGAAAAACAATGCATATCCAACAGAATGGTCCCCTCCCACTTCACAAAGTCAAGCCTGGCAGATAAACTAGCAAAGACCAATGAATCAGCCAGTAAGAACCATTCCACTCCCTCAACCTACACTACTAGCGCCATATACACTACAACAAAATCCCTAGTCCAACTTAAAACTGCAGCTCCTAGCCCAACCCAACCTAAACCCAAATAATAGGTCGGTTCAGTCTGTTCAAATAATCGAAACATCAGAACTAGAAACCGATCTAAGGGAGTGCAACGACCTTCAATTAAGGTCTGGGCACATAATAGAAACCGAGGGAGATAAAAATGTTCAAGTTGAAAATCAGTTACCTGTAGAATAACCACTACAAGAAGAGGATGTGGTCAGACAACAAACTCATGACCTAGCAACCATGTCTTCTCCCCCATTTCCAGAGTGATTAATCATACCACACCCTATAGAACATCTTGACTTTGATATTCTGGGAGAACTAAGAAACTTGTGTATAAAAGTCCTGCTCCTCTAAGCTATCCAAGATATCTCAATATATGCAAAAACCATCAAAGAGTTATGTATAAGGAAGCCAAAGAGGAGAATAAGAACTAAACCAACATTCCAAGTAGTTGGCACCCTATTTGATCTGTTATCAGGAAGAGAAGCACTTGTGAAATATGAAGACCCAAGGAATCCTATAGTGATGGTGCAAATCAATGGACAAACCTTTTCAAATGCCTTAGTTGATTTAGGGGCTATAATTAATATTTTAAGAACCATCACTTGCTAGAAATTGGGCATTACATCAGTGGAACCAACCTCCACCTTATTAGAACTGGCTGACTAATCAGTAGTTAGGACAAAAGGTACACTACACGATGTAATGGTATATGTATATTCCTGGGAATACCCTGCCAACTTTCTGATAATCAAGCCCAAAAAATGACTCGATGGACACCTGTTCATCTTAGGTAGACCTTGGCTTGCGACTATTGATGCTTACATTGGCTACCGACAAAGCAGTATGACTATAACTAGAGGGATTAACATCAAGAATTTAGCTCTATACCCTCCAACCCAACCAAGTGTAACAATAATAAAAACTACCAAACAACCTGTATCATACCTCACATAAAACATTAGGTCCCCATTAACCATAGAAGATGCCCTCGATTTTAAATATCAAACAGAGGATGATGTTATTAACAACTTCATTAACCAATCTAAAGCCAGATCCTATGTACAATGTCACATGTTAGAGGCAACGTTTGACAATGAACTAGAAGAAGATCCCCTCAAAGACACTCATGATCAAACAATACCCACTACCTCTGTTTCAAACTACAAAACTATAGAGATTGAGCTAGGAAAAACCTTGAACATCAACAAAAACCTGACTCCTAAACAAGAAGAAAATCTGGTCCAACTACTGAGAAAATATAAGGAAGCTTTTGCATGGGATTATCTGGACATGAAGGGAATTGATCTCCAACTGTGTACACACCACATTGATTGAGAAAAGGATGTTAGACCCATTCACCAACCCCAATGGAGACTCAACCCTCACCTGAAAGATATTGTGAAAGTAGAATTACAAAAACTTTTGGATGTAAACTTTATTTATCCAATCTCTGATAGTAAGTGGGTCTCTCCACTAGTAGTGGTGCCAAAGAATAATGGAAAGTGGAGGATTTGTGTAGATTACAGAGAATTAAACAAAGCAACCCATAAAGGCAACTTTCCCCTTGCATTCATTGACCAGCTATTAGACACATTAGTAGGAAAAACATTCTTTTCTTTCTTGGATGGCTTCAGTTAATACAATTAGATTCATATTGCCCCTAAAGACTAGGACAAAACTACTTTTACTTGTCCTTGGGGAACATTTTCTTATAGAGTCCTACCCTTTCGCTATGCAATGCCCTTGCCACATTTTAGAGGGCCATCCTCAACATCTTTTTAGATTTAATAAATGAAGGGATCGAAGTATATATGGATTATTTCACACCATACGAAGATGATTTTGTGCCAGCACTAGACACATTGGAAAAGGTGCTGCAATGATGTATTGCCACCAAGCTCTACTTCAGCCATGAAAAGTGCTATATGATGATGACCAAAGGGCTCATCCTAGGTCATTATATCTTAGAAGCTAGAATACAGGTAGATCCGACCAAAATTCAAATAGTTTTGTTAATACCTACTTCTACCACACGGATAGAGGTATGCAGTTTTCTTGGATTTTCTGGTTATTATAGGAGATTCATCGAACATTTTTCTCAAATAGCTGCACCCCTATACACACTGACAGGGAATGTTGAATTTGTTTGGACAAATAAATGTGATTGTGCTTTTGAGGATTTGAAGAAGCTTTTGTCAACAACCCCAGTGCTCAGAGGCCCAAATTGGGACCTCCCATTTCAAATTTCATCAGATGCTTTAGACACAACTATTGGAGTAGTCCTTGGGAAGGAAGAAGAAAAAAAACCATATGCAATATATTATATTAGCAAGAATTTGTTTCCTGCTGAGCTAAACTATACCATTACTCAAAAAGTGTTTTTAGCTGTAATACATGTTGTAAATAAATATAGGCATTATATCACTGGATATCCTATTTTTTTATATACAGATCACTCTTCCATGAAATATTTAGCAAATAAACATATTACAAACGGTAGAGTAAGAAGATCGCTGATCTTATTGTAGGAATTTGACATCACAATAAAAGATCAACCTGGGAAAGAGAATCTTGTAGCTGACTTTCTCTCACGAATGCCTAAGCCAGCGGACGTAGCAGTAGTCGAAGATCAATTCCCAGATGAACATTTGTTTGTTGTTACTGTCAAAACACCTTGGCATGCTGATGTTGCAAATTATTTATCAGTAGGAAAATTACCAAAGCATCTAACCCCTAATGAACGAAAACAGATTGTGCAATGTAGGACCCAATTTTCTTGTATTGGGGGCTACCTATTTCATATAGGGGCAGATATGCACATCAGAAGATGCGTTTGCGAAGACGAAATATTTGACATTCTGAAAGCTTGTCATGATGGACCATGTGGTGGACATTTCATAGATCGAAGGACTGGTCACAAGGTTTTGCAAATAGGTTATTACTGGCCCACAATATTCAAGGATGCTAAGAAATTTGTTCAAGTCTGTGATAGTTGCCAAAGAGCAGGACACCTTGGACAATCTGACGAAATGCCTTTGAACCCACAGCTAGTAATCACACCATTTGAGCATTGGGCGCTCAATTTTTTTGGTCCGATCAGCCCATCATCAAATCAGAAAACATATATTCTAGTAGCAACGAAGTATGTTACCAAATGGGTTGAAGCAGAGGAACTTTTAAGAGCTACAGAGGACTCTGTGATTCATTTGTTGTTCCAAATATCTGTTCGATATGGGCTCCCAAGGGACATAATCACAGACGGAGGACCGTAGTTTGTAGGTAATAAAATCACGACAACATTAAGAAATTATCACATTCAGCACAAAATTACCACTCCATATCACCCACAGGTAAATGGCCAAGTAGAGATCACGAATAAAGTGATTGAGGCAATGTTGACAAAAACCATTGCATCACACAGGCGTGATTGGGCTTCAAGATTACAGGAGGCCTTGTTGGCATACCGAACAACGTGGAGAAACACCACTGGTTATTCACCATATCAGCTAGTATTTGGAAAGAAACCCATCTTTCCAGTAGAGTTTGAAATACAAACATTAAGAACAGCACAGGAGATTGGTCTCGATTTAAATGAGGTCCAGACTAATAGATTACAACAAATTAACGAGCTAGATGAAATGAGGCTCTCGACTCTTCAACACACTGCACTAATTCAACAACAGAGAGGAAGATGGCATGATGCCCTGATCAAAAAGAAAATATTCCACAAAGGAGATTGGGCACTCCTATACGATTCCAGGTTTCAGGATTTTCCAGGAAAACTTCAGACTCAATGGCTTGGACCGCATGAAATCCAGAAAGTGCATGACAATGGCACAATTACCTTGACTACTATTGACAGATCTGGACATACCTTTAAAGCAAATGGCCACCGAGTGCGACTATACCATAAACCGCTTACTCAAGAATCCCTCTACTAGCAGCTCCGGGAAGGTTCTGATATGCAGATTCTTGCTGAGGAAAATAATCCTTCCTCGACATTGGTTCGCTAAGTAATTTCATTGTTCTTATATTTTATATGTAATTTTTTCTTTTCTGCTTGTATAAACTACTTTCTGTATATATTTTTGCATTTTTTCATTTGTTGTTCCTTTCCAAAGGAACAACATTTCCGCCATTTTGTTGTTCCTTTCCGAAGGAACAACACTTTTGCATTTTGTTGTTCCTTTTCGAAAGAACAACATTTTCTCCATTTTGATGTTCCTTTACGAAGGAACAGAACTTTTGAATTTTTTTGTTCCTTTCTGAAGGAACAACATTTCTCCCTTTTTGTTGTTCCTTTCTGAAGGAGCAACACTTTTGCATTTTTTTGTTCCTTTCCGAAGGAACAACATTTCTGCCTTTTTGCTGTTCATTTATGAAGGAACAAAACTTTTGCATTTTTCTATTTCTTTCTGAAGGAATAACATTTCCGCATTTTTTCTATTCCTTTCCGAAGGAACAACACTTTTGCATTTTGTTGTTCCTTCCCAAAGGAACAACATTTCTGCTATTTTGCTGTTCCTTTCTGAAGGAACAACACTTTTGCAATTTGTTGTTCCTTTCTGAAGGAACAACATTTTCATATTTTTGGTGTTCCTAACAACACTCTTGCATTTTTCTGTTCCTTTTCGAAGGAAAAACATTTCCGCCATTTGTTGTTCCCTTCCAAAGGAACAACACTTTTGCATTTCACTGTTCTTTTTCGAAGGAACAACATTTCCGCCGTCTTGTTGTTCCTTTCTGAAGGAACAACACTTTCGCATTTCGCTATTCCTTTTTGAAGGAACAACATCTCCACATTTTTGTTGTTCCTTTCTCAAGGAACAACACTTTCGTTTTTTTTCCGTTCCTTTACAAAGGAACAACACTTTCATTTTTCCATTGTTCCTTTCTGAAGGAACATCACTTTCACATTTTGCTATTCCTTTTCAAAGGAACAACATCTCCGCATTTTTGCTATTCCTCTCTGAAGGAACAACACTTTTGTTTTTCTGCTGTTTCTTTCCAAAGGAACAACACTTTCACATTTTGTTGTTCCTTTCCGAAGGAATTTCATTTTCGTTTTTTTGTTGTTCTTTTTCGAAGGAACAACACTTTCGTTTTTGCTGTTCCTTTTCAAAGAAACAACACTTTTTCCAGATTGTTTTACCGTTCCTTTTAAAGGAACAATGCTCCTTCGCATTTTTTTCCTTTTTGCCGTTCCTTCCGAAGGAACAATAGTTTTGATTTTGAATGATCTTAGGCTGTTCCACCAAACGACCAGTATTTTATTTCGCGCTTTCTTTATTTGTTGTTTTATTTAAGGAACAACTGCTGTTCCTTTTAAGGAACAATAGTTTCGAGCGTATTTTTTTCTTTTGCTTGCTGTTCCTCTTAAAGGAACCACGGTTTTTACATGCAGATGTTATTTTGCTGTCCCTCTTAAGGAACAACAACTATTCCATCTAAGTAACAACACTTTTTGAGTGCATTTTTTGTTTTTGTGTGTGTGTTTCATCATTTAGAGCATTTTTGTGAATTATGGTTCATTTAAGGCACAACTATACATTTATGCAAGAACACAAAAACTAGAGGATACTGAAATCGTAAAACCAAAGAAAAATCGTTATCTTTAGAGAAATTGATTTGAATCGATAAGAAAAAAGAGGAAAGGACACAACTATTTATATCACTTTGCTGTCATTATTTTCACTAAAACCAATTTGATTGATTATTTCTATCATGTTGGTTCTTTCTTAAATCTTCATAATTCTCTTTGATCATTATTATTGAATAAGAATAAAGAGCATATTTTCCTCTATTGATATGTTCAAACTTCTTCCACCATCCCTACTCTTAAGAAGTGTTGAGCCACCCTCTGTATATAAATAGGAAAGCGCTATATAAAAGAAAAGAAAAAAAGAGAAAAATATATATCATATGATTAATAACATGATTTGTCAGATGAAGGACAGGGGGTCTCATTAAGAGCCAACCTACCATAATCATAAGGAAGCAAGTGAAGTGGAATTCCCACTATGGCCACCACACCAGGGATATTATCTAAGAGGCATATCATAAAAATAAAAAAGTCCTTGGAACATGAAGTCTCAACACGAGCCAGCCTGTCCACCTTTCACTCCTTCCTGGTGAATGGCATTGTGATTCATCTAGTTACCAACCTAGCACAATGGCCTCCATTCTGACATCGCATAACACTTTCCTAGGCATACACAAAGGATTATGGTTCCAAGGGTGAAACAAGTAACTCTGTCAAGGTTATGGACACTTGTGGGCAACAGAGCTCTGCTGATGGTATTGAAGTCATATTTGTCATACACTAATAGTCATTATGAACCCTTTTTCTTATATCTTTATATTGATTTCAAATGATATATGTTATATAACCCTTTTGAAACCTTTTATACATGGAAAATCATTTATAAATCAATCATAATGGTTAAAGTCGATAATGACCGCATAAGAACTTATACTTATGTCAGCTGTCTTATCCTCTATTTTTTACATCATATCACGACATTTCCATATCTATTTGCGATTTCCATCTTAAGCCTCGATTTCAGTAATCCTCTGATTTTTGTAATCATGTCATGGATATATACGTTGTTCCTTTACTTTACTGTACGAATGTTGTCCAACATGCTGCTCCTTTATTTGCCAGCCGAGGATGACTTATCACATTTTAGGGGGCGCGGGTGACCTCCATAATACATTGGCATACGTGTCAACTCCTTATTTGGAGGTACTATGACTCCATCAAAAGTTGGGAATAGCAAGTTTAAAAGTATTGATATTTCCCAATATGCACAGCTTGTTGTTCCATTGTTGTTTCTGTTTTTTGCTTTGTAAAATTTTAATAGTGTGCTAAAGCTTGAACATCTTGCTGTTCAATCACCATTTCTGCGTTTTTACTCTGTAAAAATTTAACAGTGTGCTAAACTTGAACAAAATGGGAGGCAGATCAATACGCAGTGAATTTCAGGTGTTAATGATCTCCGACGTTGCACGCGAAATTTTAGTAAGAGTAGGATGGATTGCCTACCTTAACTAACTACAATAGTCTAATGAGACGGTGGCCATTCAATTTCTGCAGAATTTGCAGGAGGATTGTTCCATGGTGAGGGGGAGGAAAATAATAGTAACATATGCGATAATTGCTGAAGTATCAAGACTGCCAGCTATTGGACCAGTATGGACCCAAAAAAAAGTGAGACTTCAAGACGCTGTAACCATCTTTCGAGACGAAGGACAGA
This sequence comes from Pinus taeda, assembly GCA_000404065.3. NCBI lineage: Eukaryota > Viridiplantae > Streptophyta > Pinopsida > Pinales > Pinaceae > Pinus > Pinus taeda. The sequence goes on along the minus strand of APFE030901293.1, from coordinate 77,917 downwards.
GCCTTACTATCAAAGGAAAAGGGGTCCTTCCTGCAACCCTGGGAGAACCATGGGCAGAATTAGCTAGGGTTGTGCAAAGCTACATCACCTACGATGGCAGAAAAGAAGTGGTAAGACCACGCCATCTCAAACGATTAGCTGTATTAAAACAAAAATGTGCTGTGAATTTTCCCGCATACTTAAATTTTTTATTGCATGATGCTGCTCAAAGTATGAGAAAATATCGTCATGTAAAAATGGTAGTAAGTCATCACAGCTTAATTTGGCTAATAGTTAGTTATAGTCTCGCTCAACAGTAGAGTAGTTGGGAAGAATTGGTTTTCTCAATAGATGGGGGATTGGCCTTACCAGCCCCAAAACGAAAAAGCACTTCTAGCACATCAATTAGATTGCAGAAAAAAAGCCAGTCTGCCAGATTGGGGAGAAGCAGAGGAATGTTGGAAAATCCGCAAGAAAACAACAACCAACCATTAGAGATATATGACTCAGAGGACGAGCAACCCCCACAACTTGAAGGAGGGGAAAATGAAGAAGAAGAATTAGAAGAAAATGAATTGGAAGAGGAAACTAAGCACTCTCGCGATGAAGAAGGGGAAGAAGCAGAACCATGCAGCAAAATCCCATAATACCTTTAATAGATAGGAGAACGGGTTAGATCTGTGGGTAAGGGATGAACCAAGAAACCCATTACAGCTTTGGAATAAGCATAGAATCTTAATGAGAAAGAAGGGTGTGATCCAGACATTGGGACCCATTCACACAACAGTTGTCCAGCAAGGGGTAGAATACTTCCTATCCATCAAAGACCTTGCCATAGCAGCAGCTAAACTCCAATACAAGACTTTCAATTGGAATGTTTAGGATAGAGAGCCATTCAATTATGAAAATTTTAAGCTAGCCATTGATCGCTTGGTTACCTATAGTAATCTCATATTGAGAGAAGGCCCGTATTGGTTAGGCTGTAGGTTTCAAAGTCCAATCATCTGGTATCCTGCACCAGGGTATAGGGCCCTATATGAATTGCCTGAAGGTCGGACAGGGCATATTTTTGAGGTTTTAGCCACACATCATGGTTTTAGACCACTGCATGAAAATCCTTCTCCAGCCTATTCCCTAATTGCCTTGCATGTAAATTACAATGTTTTCATGAGGGCATGAAAAAGGGTAAGAAGGGGGGTGTGTTGAGCACTGGAAAAGGTATGTATTTACCATTTATTTCTTTATCTTTTCCTTTAAATCATGACTTCTTTACATTTTAAGATGGTAATATGTTAAAGAATTATAATAGAATTAAAGAGATTTGTGATTCATGGAAAATGACTAATTATTGTCTTTTTCTATGCAGAAAGTGAAGAAAATGGAAAATCACTATTCCTGGAGGAAAAGAAAAGTAGAAGCAACTACTGTCCCTTCGACAAGAAGCCGTATCTAGATGAGGAAATCAAGATCGGAGCGCATGGTCCAGGAAAAGGAAGAGGAAACACAATATCAATGCAAGAGGACAAAACGATAATTGAAGATTAAAGATATGGTGAATCCCTCAGGATCTTTTGATCTTGAGGGATCGCTGCTTCAAGACTTATCTATATTTTTGATACTTCCACATAGCCATTATAAAAAGGGACAACACTGCTAGCCCAAGGGGTGGATATTATTATCAATTTGTAGAATTTACTGTTGTAATCTGAACTTTGATCATCGACTCCCTTTAAGGAGCGATAGCTGTAACTCTACCATTTATGATTAATATATAACTCAGTTTCTATTCCATTATCTGATCCTAGAGTAACTGCAATAGTGATTCCCTAGTGGCTAAGGGCTTGGCCCTAGTGGATCACTTGCTTCTTGTATCATTATTTTATGATTACAGTCGTGTGTGGTTTGATTTCCTTTGCATTTCTTTAATTGGTTTTATTCATTAATCTTCTATTTCTGAACATTTCATTGAACTGCTTTATTATATTGAAATCGTAATTGGATAGCAAGATTACTATTCACCACTTGAAATATTATGCTATTCACTCTGAAATAATATTGCACCGTCTAATTCGGATTCTGTTGTTCATTTACAGATTGATATTGTGGTTCATTTACAGTTGTGGTTGTTGTTCATTTAGCTACAGTTCACTTACAATTGTGATTACTGTTCATTTAACTGTTTTTCAATTATAATTGCAATTGTCGTTCCTTTATAACTGTGGTTAATGTCCATTATACTAGAATAAGATTCCTGATTCTATAGTCATTGTGTGTTTACACTTGATTAAGTTTGCTATTAAATTTCTGTAGATTTACTTAGGTTTGTTATTCCTTTCTTAGATTGCTGTTCAATTCCTTTTGGTTAAGATTGCTGCTTAATTCATTTCTGTAGATTAAGCTTTGCTATTCGATATTTTCAATAAATTAGTTGTTGTTCCTTTTCTGTTAATCTAACTGTTATTTCCAGTATTTGCTTCAGTGTGGATAGAAAGATCTACAACTGTAACGAACATTTACTACTGTTGTCTAAGTTCTCAGATTGGAGGTCTTGCCTTTGATTGATTTTCATTTTGATCAGTTTACAGGGGAAAGAGTTATCATTACTACATCCTTGACTGATGATTGCTATAGTTTCTTAAGTGAATGATTTAGTTACAAAGCATTTAAGTTTCTTGCCATTACAATTAGAGTTTGTTTCTAGCATTCATTTACTTTTGCAAGCACTATACTGCAAGCATTACTCTTGAACAAGTGACTGCCTCAGACTGAGTACACTCTTGAGATAAAAAATTGTACCTCAATTGATAATTAATGTAGGGTAAATAGGGGTTAAAATATACCTTTTTATCGTTCAACAACAGGAAGAGAGTCCCATGGTTGTGTTTGGACCTGATGTTGAGTAGGACTTTTCCACTACTCCATTCTAAGTTACCTTGGTGATTCATGACCTACTACTACATAATTGTATGCTTGACTCAGGAGCATCTCATAACTTAATGCCATTATTTGTGATGGAGAAATTGGAACTACAAGTAACAAAACATACAAATATCTATACTTCTTTAATTCCAAAAGAATAAAGTTCTTGGGAATGATCAAAGATTTAGTGATCAGTTTATCGTAAATACCAGTGAAAAGTGTGGTTATGGACATTGTAATTGATAACATCCCTATGATATTTGGTATTATTTTGTCCAGGTCATGGGGATCAAAATTGGGGGGTCCATTAAATTATATCTAACATATGCTACTATTCCCGTTTTTGGTGTAAAAGTGTGTCAATTTTACAGGGAATCTAGATTTGTGAAGATAGTTAAAAAGGTAGATTTCTCAAACAATCGTCCTATGTATGGTAAGGAGAAGGAGTTTTCTTATCTGTTATTAGAAGAAGATGATCAAATCATGGGAGACACCTAGGTGGAATTTAGAAATCAGCTGAGTAAACAATCATTGGAGCATGGTAAGTTATGGAAATTCTATTTTGATGGTTCTTATTCTAAGAAAGGAAATGGGCAATTGTCTTATTGGTGTCTCCTAAAAGTAGCTTGATTCCTCTCTCTTTCAAGATGGAGTTTGAGGCCACTAATAACATGGCTGAATATGAAGCTTTATTTTTGGGGCTACAAGTTGCTAAAAACCTTAGCATTGGGTGATTGTTTGTGTTTGGGAATTCAGAGCTAGTGGTGAAGCAAATAAAAAATCAATGCCAAACGAGGCACCCATGATTGAATTCTTACAAGAACAAAGTATGGGATTTGGTTGAAATTATTTTCTTAGCTTTTAGTATTCAGTTCTTTCTCAAAGAATGAAATCAGTTGGCTGTCTCTTTGGGAATTGCTGCTAGTAATTTTAGACCTCCCCAAAACCCCTTGCTCAGATATGAAGTTGAGGTCAGGTACAAGCCTCCAATACCAGACAATGTGAGGCACTGACAAGTGTTCGAAGATGAAGAACAAATCAAGTGCTTAATATAGTTTGTTGGGGAATTATCAAACTTGACGATCGATTAGGAGGATGGGGAGTTAACAAAGGAATGACAAGAAAATTAGGAAGGTTCTATTGCTAATCACAAAATCTTGCAACTAAAGGGAAATATCATTCCTAGAGGTTTGGTTCCATTGGAATGAATTTTCAACTCAAATGACGTGGCTACTAAGCAAGATGAACAAGACCTTGAGGAGGAGGTGGAGGATTATAACATTGGCACCAAAGAAGATCATAAAATCATCAAATTGGAAAAATGAGTTCCTAGGGAATACAAACAAAGGCACCTGCACCTTTTCAAGGAATACATGGATGTGTTTGATTGGTCATATGATGATTTTAAGACTTTTGATCTCGGTGTCATACAATACAAAATTCCTCTAAAACTTTGGGTGAAGCCATATAAACAGAAGCTCAGGTAGATTAATCTTCTGTTTTTCCTCGCTAAATGATAACTATCCTTTGCCTAAGATGCATTATACTCTGTAGAAAGTTGTAAGGTATGCCAAAATGTCCATGACAGATGGTTTCTTTGGATATTACCAATTCATTGTACACCTTGAGGATCAGAAGAAAACAACCTTTACTACACCTTGAGGGACTTTTATGTATGCTAGAATGCTTTTATGCCTCATAAATTTTGGAGCTACTTTCCAAAGAATGATGGATATATCTTTTTTTTTTTTTTTTTTTTTTTTTATACATTAAGACTAACCTAAGTACCCACGGGGGGTTTGAACCGGTGACCTAGCACAAGGATTGCCTTAACAGCGCACCCATTCACCGTCAATCCAAAGCCCCGTGGGCAAGAGTGATGGATATATCATTTGTTGGAGAGCAAGATAAATTCATAGTAATCTACCTGGATGACATCACTATTTTCTCTAAATCATATGAAGAGCACCTCAAGCAATTGCAATGCATAATTGCAAAATACAAAAGGTATGGTATGTCCTTAAACCCAAAGAAATTTTAGTTTTCTTTAAGTGAAGGGAATTCATTGGGCCACATCGAAGCAAAGGAAGGAGTAAAGATTTATCCCAAAAAGGTGGAGGCCATTAATAATATTACCTTACCCAATAATAGGAAGGAGATTGAGGTTTTCTTGGGTAAAATAATTTTTCTTAGGAGATTCATACCAAACTATGCTGAAAGTTTTAAAGAAATCACAAAAATGTTGAATGGTGACAGGGAATTGAAGTGGACCATAGAAGCCCATGAGTCATTCTATAGAATAAGGGAAGCTTTTGCAGAAGCCCCAGATTATCAGAGGTCATTCTTGATTTTCTTGTTTGCCACTCCTGACACATTGGTAGTTGTTCTATTGCAGAAAAATAATGAAGGACAAGAGCAATTGATTGCATTTTTTCGGCCAAGTTTTGCAAGATGCATAGCTGAAGTATAATATCTTAGAGAAACAAGCTTATGCATTGGACAAAGCCATGAAGGCCTCCTAAATCTATGTCCTGCAGTCTAATATAATAACGTATGTTCCAACTACCACTGTGAAAGACATTCTCATGCAGGGAGAAAATGAACGTAATAGGACCAAGTGGATAGCCAAAGTTCAAGAATATGACAAGAAGATAAAACCCACTAAGTTGATCAAAGGATAGGGATTGACTAAAATATTATCTGAGGTAACTTCCAGGCCCTGGGTATAAATTTGCTGACTAATAAAGAAGGAGGAAGTAGAAGAGAAAAGGAGAAGAAAATAATTGTATCCTGAACACAAAAAATTTAGATGAAGTACCTCACCTCACATTGGTACAAACATATTGTCCATTATTTACTTTTTTTGAGTTGCCTAGTAAATGTGACAAAGTTAAATATAGGGCCTTTATGTTTCAAGCTCAAAAGTTTATCTCAAAGGGTCAGTTGTATTGGAAGGATCCAGTGGAGATTTTACACTATGTCTGGTAGGAGAGGAGATTTCCAATGTAATTGATGAATTCCATAATTGAATTTATGGGGGATATTACAGTTGGAGAGCTAGTGTTGAGCAGTAAAAAGGGTCTTTTTAACCTCTATTTACCCTACATGAATTGTCAATCTAGGTACAATTTGTTATCTCAAGAGTGTACTCAGTCTCAGGCAGTCACTTGTTAAGAGTAATGCTAGTAATATAGTGCTTTTAAAGTAAATAAATGTTGGAAACAAACTCTAAATGTAATGGCAGGAAACTGAAATGCTTTGTAACTAAATCATTCATTTAAGAAACTACAACACTCATCAGTCAAGGATGCAGTAATGATAACTCTTTCCTTTGTAAACTGATGCAAATGAAAAGCGATCAAAGAGAAGATCTCCAATCTGGGAACTAGACAACAATAGTCAAGGTTTGCTATAGTTGCAAATCATTCTATTCACTCCAAAGCAATTACTTGAAATGATAATTCAACTAATAGAAAAGGAAACAACAACTAATCTATTGAAAAGATTGAACAACAAATATTAACTTACAGGAATGAATTAAGTAGCAATCATAATCTAAAGGAATTGAGCAGTAACCTTTAACTAGTAAATGAATTGAACAACAAAAAAAGAATGGAACAACAAGCTTAAGGAAGTCTACAAAATATTGAACAACGAACTAAATCAAATGTAAACACACAGCGAATCTAATGATGGAATCAATAATCTGAGTTTAGCATAAGAAATATTAACGATAGTTATAAGGGAACAGAAATTGCAGTTGCAATGGAACGGTAATTCGAATGAACAACAATCACAATTAGTGGTAAATTGTAGCTAAATGAACAACAATACCCATCTGTAAATGAACCACAATGTTACTCTATAAATGGATAGTAAATGAACAACAATGTTACATAGTAACGTCAATTTGTAAAGGAACGGTAATGTGATATGATTTCAGAATGAGCAATATAACATTTTAGTTGCAAATGATAACCTTATTATTCAAATACGAATTAAATATAACAGAGCCAGTAAATGAAATGACAAGGAACAACAAATCACTGAATGAAGCAAGTAAAAGAAATCAAACCACAAACGACTTGTAATCGGAAAATAATGGTATAGCAAGAAAGTGGTTCGCTAGGGTCGAGCCCTTAGCCACCAGGGACGCACTGCTGTGGTTACTTGAGAATCAAAGACGGAACAACAATGAAGTTTATATATTAATCATAAAAACAGAGTTACAGTGATTGCTTCTTTAAAGAGAGTCGACGATCAAAGTTCAGTTTGCAATAGAAAATTCTATAAAACAACAATAGTCTGCCACTTTGGTTAGTAGCGCTATCCCTTTTTTTATATTGGCCAGGTGGAAATACCAAAGATACATATATTCTTAAGGTAGTGATCCCTCAGGATCAAATGATCCTGAGGGATTTGCCATATCGTTATCCTTCAGCTATCTCTTCGTCCTCTTGCGTTGATATTGTTGGGTTGTGTTATATTCTTTCCACATAGTTAACAGGGGGTTTGAGGGGTGCCCGTAACCCCACTTTATGGGGTTTGGGGCAGCGCCCCAGAAAATTTTGGTTTTGGACCCTATGTTAGTTTGGGCGGACCCACCTATGGTTTCGTGCATGATTTTCACACATGTTTTTTGGACGCGATGGTTTTCAGTCCATGGTTTTGGACGCGATGGTTTTCGGTCCATGGTATTGGATGCTTTGGAATTTATAAATATGTATTGTAACATTGAAAGGAACATAATGAAAAATCAAGTTGGTAGTCCCGGTTTTGGGATCCAATGGGAAATCTATGTGTATATGTGTTTCATGTGTTATGCTCTCGCATTTTTATTTTTCTTGTGATTTAGAATTCGTATGCAGGTAATTTCTGTACGGGGTTAAAACCTACAAATATGGTATTTCTTCTTCCTTTTCTTGGCCCATGCGCTCTAATTTGGATTTCCTCATCTGGATGCGGTTCCCTGTCAAAGGGACAATAGTTGGTTTTACCTTGTCTTTTCCTCTGAAATGGCGATCTTCCATTCTCTTCATTTTCTACATAGAAAAAGGTAATAATTAGTCATTTTACGTTAATAAAAAATCCCCTTAACTTTATCATAATCCTTTATCTTATACACATCTTAGAATGTAAATAAGTTAAGAATTAAATGAAAAGATAAAGAAGTGAGTGGCAATTACATACTTTTTATAATGCTCAACACACCCCCCTGCTTACCCTTTTTCATGCCCTCATGAAAACATTGTAATTGACATGGAAGGTAGTTAGGGAATAGGCTGGAAAACGATTTTCAGTCAATGGTCTAAAACCATGATTTCTAGCTAAGACTTCAAAAATATGCCCTGCCTGACCTTCAGGAAACTCATATAAGGCTCTATACCCTGGTGCAAGATACCAGATGATTGGATTTTGGAACCTATAGACTAACCAAGATGGGCCTTCTCTCAAGATGAGGTCACCATAGATAACCAAGCGTTCAACAACTAGCTTAAAATTGTCATAATTGAATGGCTCTCTATTTTGGGTATTCCAATTAGAAGTCTAGTATTAGAATTTGGCTGCTACTAAGGCAAGGTCTTTGATGGTTAGGAAGTATTCTACCCCTTGCCAGATGTTGGCTGTGTGAATAGGTCCCAATGTTTGGATCACACCCTGAGTTCTCATTAAGCTCCTATGTTTATTCCATAATTGCAATGGGTTTCTAGGTTCACCCCTTACCCACAGATCTAACCCATTCTCCTATCTCTAGAAGATATTGTAGGCTTTAAGCCACTTTATTTGATTGACAACAAAAGAAATAAATGCCTAAAGTTGGATATCACCCACAAAATGGCTAGGGTTCTGTTCTGTTTCTCCATCTAATATAAGATTGTGAAAATAAAATTCACATAAAAATCGCTGAACTTTCACCCCGTAATGCTTACAATAGTTTATGAAATCATCAATGGTTTTTATCTCTATAGGCACTCCTATCTTGACAGCCTTAATTTTTAATTGTAAATATCTTTCCATAAAAAACAAAGCATAGTTTCTGGCGAGTTCCCTACATGCTAGAACACTAGTATACAGAGAACATAAGGTATCCATTTGATTTATAACTATGTCTAGTCTGTGGGTTACCTTTTTGACTCTTTCCTCTGCCCTTCACCATCCATCGAAGGCCTCTCTTTCCAATGCATTGATGTTCTTTAGCTGCTATTATAACTTCTGATATTTTTCTTGAAACAATTTCCTCTGTGAGTTTCTCTTTCGTTTGTTGGGCTTGTGCCAAATATTTTTGCAGAGTTACTATCCTCGGGTCATTATCCATCATGACAATTTTGGGCTGGAGATCTACTTGGATCTCCTTATTGCGGCATCTAGTTTTTATGGTTTGAGTTTCCTTCTCACAGACTGTCCAGTTGGTCGTAATGCTAGAGGACAGTGCCTCTGTCTGGACTTCCTTATCACATGTCGATGTGTTGTCCATTTGTGCTTCTACATTTGCAACAGCCAAATGTTGTTCCTTGCGATTCTGAATAACTAGTTTGACTTGAGTCCTCTTGTTCTTTTTCTTATGGGGTTTTGCCTGGGTGGCTGCACGCTTTGCCCCAGGGGTTCCTTTTGAGTTCTTTCCCATTTTTAAAACTCTTATTTTTTGTCGGAGTTGCTTAATTACGTTAAGCAATCTCTGATGTTCCTTTCATAACTTTTTAATTTCATCTATTTTCTTAGAAGGAACAACTATTAATTTTCTCATGCCTGGGCTTTGTACTTCAGATATTGTACCCTTGCCTTGGCCAATTTCCATGTTTCCTTCTTGTAACACCTCTTCAGTGTTTTGTTGATAAGGTTTTTAAGGGGTAGAAACCATGGTTTGCTCTGCTGTCTCCTGGGCAACTTCTTCTTCTACCTCTTCTTCATCATGCAATTATTTAGGTGTATTCTGACTGGGAATATTTTGTTCTTCTTCCTCCTCCTCATAACTCTTCTCCTCAGGTACACTCTTATCATGAGAAGAGTGATCCTCTTCTTCTTCCTCCTCGTCACACATTTCCTCAGACGCATTCTTATCATGAGCAGAGTGTTCCTCCGGCCCCTCCTTGGTATGGGGGTTGAGTGGGCTGTGAGGTTGGACATACTCACCCATATTGGCCAAACTTTGGGCCAATTCATCTTCTTGTAGTGGAATTTCTCTATGTTGTTCTATTTCATCCCCTTCTTCCTCACAAAATTGCTCAGTTTCCTCTTTCGGTTCTTCTTCTTTGTTTTCCTCTAATTCTTCTTCATTCTCCCCACCTTCAAGTTGTGGAACCGGGAAACAAAATACCGTTAGACTTGCTATTCTCGAGTTCTGGTGAAGTCATAATACCTCCGAATAATGAGCTGACATGTATTACAGTGAATTATGGAGATCACCCGTGCCCCATGTAATGTGGTAGGCCATCCTTGGCCGTCAAATAAAGAAGCAACATGTTGAACTACAATCGTACAGTGGAATAAAGGAATAGCGTATAGATATATGACATGTATACAAAAATGAGTGGATTACTGAAATCAGGGTGTATGATGGAAATCACTAATAAATATGGAAATGTCCTGATATGAAGCGAAAAATGGAGGATAGGACAACTTACGTGAATAAAAGTTCTTATGCGGTCATTATCCACTTTAGCCATCATGATTGATTTGTAAATGGTTTTCATGTATCTAAGGTTCGAAAGGGTTATATGACATAATCTCATTTGAAATCACTATAAAGTTATAACAAGAAGGGTTTATAATTACTATTGGTGTATGAGAAATATGACTTCAATACCATCAATAGAGCTCTGTTGCCGACATGTTTCCATAACCTTAACAGAGTTGCTTCTTTCACGCTTGGAACCCTAATCCTTTGTGTATGCCTAGGAAAGTGCTGTGCGATGTCAGAATGGAGGCCATTGTGCTGGCTTGGTAACCAGATGAATCACAATGCCATTCACCATGAAGGAGCGAAAGGTGGATAGGTCGACTCGTGATGAGACCTCCCGTTCCAAGGACTTTTTATTTTTCTAATGTGCCTTTTGATCATATCCCTAGTGTGGTGGCCATAATGGGAATGCCAATTCACTTTCTTCCTTATGATAATGGTAGGCTGGCTCTTGATGAGACCCCCTATCCTTCATGTGACAAATCATGTTAGTAATCATATAGATATGTATCTTTTTCTTATTTTATTTTATATAGAACTTTCCTATTTATATACAGAGGGTGGCTCAACAATACTTAAGAGTAGGGATGGTGTAAGAAGTCTGAACATCTCAATAGAGAAAAATATGCCCTTATTCTTATTCAATAATAATGATCAAAGAGAATTATGGGGATCTAGAAAAAACCATCATGATAAAAATAATCAATCACATTGGTATTAGTGAAAATAAAGACAACAAAGTATATAATTAGTTGTGTCCTTTCATATTTTCTCTTATCAATTCAAAGTGATTTATTTAAATATAACGATTTTTCTTTGATTTGTTGATTTCAGTATCCTCTAGTTTTTGTATTCTTGCATAAATGTATAGTTGTGCCTTAGATGATCATCGCTCACAAAAATATTCTAAATGGTGAAGCACACATACAAAAAGAAGAAAAATACACTAAAAAATGGATGTTCTTTAGATGGAACAACTGTTGTTTCTTTAGAGGGACAAAAAAAGAATATTTGCACACAAAAACCGCAAGCAAAAAGAAAAACACATACTCGAAACTGCTGTTCCTTGAGAGGAACAACAACTGTTCCTTGAGAGGAGCAGCAATTGTTCCTCAATCAGAACAAAAAATAAAGCAAGCGCAAAGAAAAGATGTGGAAATGTTGTTCCTTTCGAAGGAACAAAAAAAACGAAAGTGTTGTTCCTTCGGAAAGGAACAACAAAAAATGAAGGTGTTATTCCTTCGGAAAGGAACAACAAAAAACGAAAGTGCTATTCCTTGAGAAAGGCATAGCAAAAAATGGAAGTGCTATTCTTTCAGAAAGGAAAAACAAAAAACAAAAGTGCTGTTCCTTCGGAAAGGAACAGCAAAAAACGAAAGTGTTGTTCCTTCAGAAAGGAACAATAGAAAATGAAAGTGTTGTTCCTTTTGAAAGCAACAACAAAAAAATAGATGTGCTATTCCTTCGGAAAGGAACAAAAAAAAAAAAAACAAAAGTGTTGTTCCTTTGGAAAGGAACAACAAAAATGCGGAAGTGCTATTCCTTCGGAAAGGAACAACAAAACGTGAGAGTGTTGTTCCTTCGGAAAGGAACAACAAAAAGGCGGAAATGTTGTTCCTTCAAAAAAGAACAACAAAATACAAAAGTGTTGTTCCTTCAGAAAGGAACAACAAAATGGAAAAAATGTTGTTCCTTTGGAAAGGAACAACAAAATGCAACAATGTTTTTCCTTCGAAAAGGAACAACAAAGTGGTGAAAGTGTTTTTCCTTCAGAAATGAATAACAAAATGTAAAAAAATTGCAAAAGTGAAGAAATATATACAGAAAGTAATTTACAAAAAGAGAACAGAAAAATTTATGTACAAAATTTAAAAGCAATCAAATTACTTAGTGAACTAAAGGCAAGGAAGAGTTCTTTTCCTCAGCTAGAATCTGCATGTCAGAATCTTCCCAGAGTTGCTGGTAGAAGGATTCCTGAGTAAGCGGTTTGTGGTACAATCAAACTCGGTGGCCATTTGCTTTAAAGGTATGTCTAGAGCCATCAATAGTAGTCAAAGTAATAGTTCCATTGTCATGCACTTTCTGGATTTCATATGGTCCGAGCCAGCGAGTCTGAAGTTTTCCCTAAAAATCCTGAAAACTGGAATCGTATAGGAGTGCCCAATCTCCTTCGTGGAAGATTTTCATTTTGATCAGGGCATCGTGCCATTTTTCTCTCTATTGTTGGATTAATGTAGTATGTTGAACAACTGAGAGCCTCATTTCATCTAGGTCATTGACTTGTTGTAGTCTATTAGTCTAGGTCTCATTTAAATCTAGACCGACCTCCTGTGCTATTCTCAATGTTTGTATTTTGAGCTCTATTGGAAAGATGGGTTCCTTTCCAAATACTAGCTGATATGGTGAATAACGAGTGGTGTTTCTCCATGTTGTTTGGTATGCCCACAAGGCTTCCGGTAATCTTGTAGCCCAATCACGTCTCTGTGACGTAATGGTTTTTGTTAATATTGCCTCTATCGCTTTATTCATGCTCTCTACTTGGCCATTTTTCTTTGGGTGATACATAGTGGTAATCTTGTGCTGAATATGAAAATTTTTTAATGTTGCAGCAATTTTATTACCTGCAAACTGTGGTCCTCCGTCCATGATTATGTCTCTTGGGAGGCCATATCTCATAAATATCTGGAATAGGAAATGAATGACAAAGTCCTCTGTAGCTCTTGGAAGTGCCTCTACTTCAACCCATTTGGTAACATACTCTGTTTCTCCCAAAATATATGTTTTCTAGTTTCATCATGGGTTGATCGGACCAACAAAATCAAGTTCCCAATGCTCAAATGGTTCGATTACTAGTTGTGGGTTCAAAGGAATTTTGTCGGACTATCCAAGACGTTCTGCTCTTTGGCAACTGTCACAGGCTTGAACAAATTTCTTCGCCTTTAAAGATTGTGGGCCAGTAATACCTTATTTACAGAACTTTGTGACCAGTTCTTCGATCTGCGAAATGTCTACCACATGGTCTGTCACGACAGGCTTTTAGAATGTCAAATATTTCATCTTCATGGATGCATCTTCTGATGTGCATGTCTGCCCCTGTATGAAATAGGTAGCCCCCAATCCAAGAAAAATGGGTACTACGTTGAACAATATGTTTTCGTTCATTGGGGGTTAGATGCTTTGGTAATTTGCCTACTGATAAATAATTTGCAACATCAACATACCAGGGTTCCTAACAGTAATAGCGAATAAATTTTCATCTGGAAATTGATCTTCGACTATTGCTGTGTCCACTGGCTTTGGCATTCGTGAGAGAAAATCAACGACAAGATTCTCTTTCTCAGGTTGATCTTTTATTGTGATGTTGAATTCCTGCAATAAAATCAACCATATTTTTACTCTATTGTTTGTAATTGGTTTATTTGCTAAATATTTTATGGCAGAGTGATCTATATATATAAAAATAGGATATCCAGTGATATAATGCCTAAATTTATTTACAGCATGTTTTACAGCTAAAAATTCTTTTTCAGTAATAGTATAATTTAGCTCAATAGGAGACAGAGTCTTGCTAATATAATAGATTGCATATGGCTTTTTGTCTTCTTCTTGCCCAAGGACTGCTCCAATAGTTGTGTGTGAAGCATATGATGGAGTTTGAAATGGAAGGTCCCAATTTGGGCCTCTGAGCACTGGGGCTATTGACACAAGATTTTTTAGATCCTCAAAAGCACGGTCGCATTTATCTATCCAAACAAAATCAACATTCCCTATTAGTGCATATAGAGGTGTAGATATTTGAGAAAAATGTTCTATAAATCTCCTATAATAACCAGAAAATCCAAGAAAACTATGTACCTCTGTCTGTGTGGTAGGAGTTGGTATTAACAAAATTATTTGAAGTTTGGTTGGATCTACCTATATTCAAGCCATTGAGATATAATGACCTAGGATGAGTCCTTCAGTCATCATCATATAACACTTTTCATGGCTCAAGCAGAGCCTGGTGGTGATACATCGTTGCAACATCTTTTCCAATGTGTCTAGTGCTGAGTCGAAATCATCTCCATATGGTGTGAAATCATCCATGTATACTTCGAGCCATTCATTTATTAAATCTGAAAAGATGCTGAGGATGGCCCTTTGAAATGTAGCAGGGGCATTGCATAGGCAAAAAGGTAGGACTCTGTAGGCAAACGTTCCCCAAGGACAGGTAAAAAAAGTTTTGTCCTAGTCTTCAAGGGCATTCTGAATCTGATTGTACCCACTGAAGCCATCCAAGAAAGAAAAAAAATTCTTTCCTGCTAATGTATCTAATACCTGGTCAATGAATGGAAGGGGAAAGTGGTCTTTCTAGGTTGCTTTGTTTAATTCTCCATAATCTACACAAATCCTCCACTTTCAATTCTTCTTTGGCACCACTACTAGTGGAGAGACCTATTTTCTATCAGCGATCGGATAAATAAAGTTTACATCCAAAAGTTTTTGTAATTCAGCTTTCACAATGTCTTTCAGGTGAGGGTTAAGTCTTCATTGGGGTTGGCAAACATGTCTCACATCCGTTTCTCTATAAATGTGGTGTGTACATAGCTGGGGATCAATTCCATTCATGTCTGGATAATCCCATGTGAAAGCTTCCTTATATTTTCTCAATAGTTGGACCAGCTTCTCTTCTTGTTTAGGAGTCAGGTTATTATTGATGTTTATGGTTTTTCCTGGCTCAATCTCTATAGTTTTTCTATTTGAAACAAAGGTAGTGGGTATTGTTTGATCATGAGCGTCTTTTGAGAGGATCTTCTTCTAGTTCATTGTCAAATGCCACCTCTATCATGTGACATTGTACGTGGGATCTGGATTCAACTTGCTTACTGAAGTTGTTAATAACATCATCCTTTTTTTGATATTTAAAATCGAGGGCATCTTCTATGGTTAATGGGCATCTAATGTTTTGAGTGAGGTATGATACAGGATGTTTGTTAGTTTTTATTATTGTTACACTTGCCTAGGCTGGAGGGTATAGGGCTAGATTCTTGTTGTTACTCCCTCTAGTTATGGTCATACTGCCTTGTTGGTAGCCAATGTAGGCATCAACGGTCGCAAGCCAAGGTCTGTCTAAAGTTAACAGCTGTCCATCGAGCTGGTTTTTGGGGTTTATTATCAGAAAGTTGCTAGGATATTCTCAGGAATCAACACATACCATGACATCATGTAGTGTACCTTTTGGCCTAACCCTGATTGGCCATCTAGTTCTAATAAGGTGGAGGTTCATTCTACTAATGTAATGCCCCGTTTTCACAAGTGTTGGTTGTTAAAATATTAATTGCAGCCCCTCAATCAACTAAGGCATTTGAAAAGGTTTGTCCATTGATTTGCACTATCACTGTTGGATGTCTTGGGTCTTCATATTTGATGGGTTCTTATCTTCCTGATAACAGATTAGATAGGATGCCAACTACTTGGACTGTTGGGTTATTTGTTATTCTCCTCCTTGTCTTTTTTATACATAGCTCTTTGATGGTATTTGCATATATTGGGATATCTTGGATAGCTTGGAGGAGTGGGATTTTTATGTACAAATTATTTATTTCTCCTAGAATATCAAAGTTAGGAGGTTCTATAGGGCGCGATATGATTAATCGTTCTAGGAATGGGGGAGAAGATGTGGTTGCTTGGTCATGAGTCTATTGTCTGACCACATCTTCTGCTTGTAATGGTTGTTCTGCGGGTAACTAATTTTCAATTTGAACATTTTTATCTTCCTTAATTTCTATAATGTGCCTAGACCTTAATTGAAGGTCGTTGCACTCCCTTAGATCGATTTCTAGTTCTGGTGTTTCAATTATTTGAACGGACTGAACCAGTCTGTTATTTGGGTTCGGGTTGGGTTGGGCTAGAAGTTGCGGCCTTAAGTTGGACTAGGGGTTTTGTTGTAGTGCTAGTAGTGTAGGTTGAGGGAGTTTAATGGTTCTTACTGGCTGATTCATTGGTCTTTGCCAGTTTGTTTGCCAGGTTTTGACTCTGCGAAGTGGGAGGGGACGATTGTGTTAGATATGCATTGTTTTGCCAATATTGTGGAGCACAGGGAAAATTTGGCCAGTTAGATTGGCTTGCTTGATTCAGCCATGGTGATGGTGAAGGAAATGGTTGTTGTGACCAATTTGAGAAGGGAGGTTGATTTGTCCACATTGTATTATATTGCTGAGCATGATATTGCGGAGGCTGGAAAGAAGAGGATGGATCGGGGAACATACCTGATTGTTGTGGTTTCCATTGACAGCACTGATTAAGTAGGTACACCAGTTCTTGTTCTTCTTCCGCTTCTTTGTATGTTGCTTTCAAACCAGAAAGTGAGGGGAAATTCTCCGTAGAGTGGTGTTACACAGTAATTTGTCACCGTCCTTGTTAACCCCACTGCCGCACACTGGAGGACACATTTACAGACCTGTGACCAGTGACACAACTTGAAAACACTTGCATTAGAGTCTCCTAAGTATGAACTTCAAAATCCCTGAAGACAGCCTTCGAAGATTAGCCCTAAATAATGCCCTTTTTCCATTAGCGCGGCTCCACAATGTCTAGCCCATGCCAATGGCTCAGTTCCTCCAAAAGGGGCGCGCCCATGGATGCTCTGACACAGACCAAAGCCCGCGCCACCCAAAATTGGTCATGACTTCATTAGGTATCCGGATACAATGAATATTGCCTCCTCCTCCATCTATAAATGACTGTCACCCTGCATTGAACCAGCTAGTTTAGAAGTTTTGCAAGAGCTAAGGTGAGCTAAGATTATGCTGGATTGATAGTGAGAGCTGAGAGAGAAGTTATGCTGCTGGAATGTTGAGCGAGGAAGTCACTTTGCAAGGCATGTTTAGCTGCTGACCCAGTTGGAGGAGATTTCAACGTCAAGCCTATTTGGTTGTAATTCTTCTCTTCTTTTATTGAATAATGAACCACTGTCATTATGGTTCCACTCACATACTTTTCTGATGATATTTGAGTTATATCCTGCTTGACTGATATATAATTGCATGATACTAGATTTTATGCTTGTGTCGGATTGTTCTTTGTTTGTGCAGGTGTCCATACGTGGAGCGTAAGGATAGTGACTGGCCAAAGCTAAAGCACAGGAGCGACGTTTCTTCCACGACAAATAGCATTGGATTCCAGGTAGATCTTTCTGATCAACCATTAAATTATGCAATTAGGAACTTGCGTGTAGCATGTGTGATTGTTGCTAGACCCCTGTCGGGCTAGTGGGATTGCCTCTGTCCGCAGAGGGGATTTACCTACACAACAATTTGGCGACTCCACTGGGGAGTTGGTTGTTGATTGTGTTTGTATTGTTTGATTTGTAAATTGTGGACAGAGTCTGAAGAGCGGCCAGGTAGCCTTCGAAACACTTCTGCTACGCAGAAGTGAAGTAGATCAACGCCACTTCAGTCAATCTCCGGGTCGGTTTACAAACTGGACAATCTCAATCTTTCCCCGCATGTCGTTTTTCTCTCATTTATTTGTCTGAATAATTTTCTTGGTTAGAGTTCTTGCTATCTTTTTACTTGTTGGCTCTGTCTAGATACTAGAAGCCAAGCCTGAGACCATCCGTTCTGTCTTTTTGCCTGGCAAGCTCCGCCAGCGCGTTTTTTCTTTAAACAGTCACGCTGTTTGGCACGTGCTGCTCTTAGACAACTCGCGCCAATCTCTGTTTAGCGCGAGTTGCAGACTTACAGTCGCACCGCACTGGTTAAGTTTTTTAATAAGCTTGTTTGCCAGTCTCTTAAGCTTGGGTCTGTGTCTTTCTGCTCTTTTTATACCTCCTGGAAGTCTGTTGGGCTATTCTTTGGCTGGTGGCTTTTTTCCATCCTTCAGTTGTTTGCCTTTGTCCATCGATTTTACATCTTGGCCTTTGTGGCCTTGTTATCGAGCCTCCTGTTGGATTTATGACTTACAGATCCAGTCATTTCATTGATTGATTTCCATATTCTTCTGGTGGTTATATGAGTTTTACATTTCATACTGCAAGTATCTCGCTTTTAGCTTGCTTGTTTTTATCTGACTTCATTTGGGACTTAGCTTACATAGTTCTTTGAAGATCTTGGTTTTTCTTTGCTTTGCTGGGTTATTGTTCATGTTTCAGATCTGGTTATAGATTCTTTGGAATGAATTATCTGGTTGTGAATATCTCTTGAAACTCCTTTAAGTGCATTATACTATTTTTCAGAGAAAAGAAACAGATTTTTTTCTTTTCATCAATTAGCATGTTATGTTAATTTTTTGCTTTTAAAAAGAAAATGAAAAGATTTTTCCTTTCTTGTTACTAGCTGCATTAGGATTTTTGGGATCGTTTTGTTTGTGTGAACCTCTTAACTCTTATGTAGTTAGAATTCATCAAAACGAAACGAATACAATTTTCGCATATAGTTGCATTTAGGACATTTCGAGAGATTACATACGCTAAGACCAGAAACTGAGACTTAATTGAAGATGAACAATAAAATTAATTCAATGAACCTAACAACGCATTGAAAC
>APFE030901293.1:2952-46947 GCA_000404065.3 Pinus taeda | reverse complement strand
CGATCCTAACTAGATGGCTGCGTCCATACTACGGATCTTGATTGTTATGTACTCTGTCAATGGATGGTTGCGTCCATACCACATATATCATGTATTTGAACTATCATACTGTATATCTCCATGCAGATTCTCGGCGACAGCTAGATATGGTCTTGTAAAGCACTTCACCTCTCTCTCTCTCTCGAGGCTCATGCTTTAGGGGGCATCTGTTATGCAGTAATTTGTCACCGTTGGTCATCGTTCTTGTTAACCCCGCTGTCGCACACTGGAGGACACATTTACGGACATGTGACCAGTGATACAACTTGAAAACACTTGCATTAGAGTCTCCTAAGTATGAACTTCAAAATCCCTGAAGACACCCTTTGAAGATTAGCCCTAAATAATGCCCTTTTTCCATTAGCGCAGCTCCACAGTGTCTAGCCCGCGCCAATGGCTCAGTTCGTCCAAAAGGGGCGCGCCCATGGATGCTCTGAAACAGACCAAAGCCTGCGCCACCCAAAATTAGTCATGATTTTTGGCCAGCGCACACTGAAGTGTTTTTTCCTCCATTGCTCATGCAGTTCTCTCAGGAAAAATCCCATGAAGTGGTCGAGTGTCGTCTTTTTCATCCATGACAACCCAGTTCAAATGCTATTCTGGGACAATGCCAAATCTTCAGTAGGTGTCCGGATACAATGAATACTACCTCCTCCTCCATCTATAAATGACTGTCACCCTGCATTGAACCAGCTAGTTTAGAAGTTTTGCAAGAGCTAAGGTGAGCTAAGATTATGCTGGATTGATAGTGAGAGCTGAGAGAGAAGTTATGTTGCTGGAATGTTGAGAGAGGAAGTCACTTTGCAAGGCATGTTTAGCTGCTGACCCAGTTGGAGGAGATTTCAATGTCAAGCCTATTTGGTTGTAATTCTTCTCTTCTTTTATTGAATAATGAACGAATGTCATTATGGTTCCACTCACATACTTTTCTGATGATATTTGAGTTATATCCTGCTTGACTGATATATAATTGCATGATACTAGATTTTACGCTTGTGTTGGATTGTTCTTTGTTTGTGCAGGTGTCCATACGTGGAGCATAAGGATAGTGACCGGCCAAAGCTAAAGAACAGGAGCGACGTTTCTTCCACGACAAATAGTGTTGGATTCGAGGTAGATCTTTCTGATCAACCATTAAATTATGCAATTAGGAACTTGCGTGTAGCGTGTGTGATTGTTGCTAGACCCCTGTCGGGCTAGTGGGATCGCCTCTATCCGCAGAGGGGATTTACCTACACAACAAGTGGTATTTTGTACAAATAGCACAAACTTGAACTGCATCTAGTGGGCACTCATTGTGGCTGTGTTTCTTTTTGCATCTGGGGCAGAATATTGCCAGATTTTGCTCTGCTTCTCCTTGTTTCTATTTCACTTGCATAATATCGAGCTGCGTTGTCAGAGTCCCCAATATATCAGTTTTAAAATTTTCCAGTAAATTTCCGATTTTTGTGCGAGTTACTCCTCTAGAGATCTTGTTGTCCCTTGTAAACCTATCATGTTCCGCTAGTTTTAGCCTTGTGCTGCCTCGTGAGCTCCTGATACATAAATCAATGATGTTAGCAAAATCTTCTTGATAGATGTCTCCTTTTCCCATAATATTTAGTGTTTCAATCCATTGTTCCTTCATGCCTTTAAATAATGTTGTTTTTAACACATTGTCAGGTAAGGGTAATGATGCATAAGGAGATCTTTGAAGATTATATTGAAAACATTCAACATATTCTTCTAGTGTCTCATTGGGTCTAGCTACCATCTGAAATATTTCATTCTTTAACTCTCTAGACCTACAATAATCCTCATATTTCTTCAGGAAAGCACCTTTCATCGGATCCCAGTCATCTATAAGACCTCCACCTAACCCCATAAACCATCGTAAAGCAGCTCCTTTTAATGTAGAGGGAAATAGTTTCAGCTTTTGGGGATTGGTGGTATAGTCATATCCCCTACACAGCACATAGAATTAAAAAAAAAATGCATCTCGGTCTTTCAATGTTAGGCCATGGAATGTAGGGATGTGCTAGAAAGGAATTTCCTTCATAGGTGCATTAGTTGCAGTATCTACAATGGGATATTGCAGTGTGGAGGTTTGGGGGGTTTGCTGGTTCTAGGCCATTTGGTCAAATATGTGCCAATAATCTTCTGGGATTTCTAAGAGGGTATTCCTAGGTTGGTTAGAAGGAGCGGGAATGGCCTTAACAACACTTCCCTTGTCTGGGATGATGAAAGTTACTAATGTCTGGGGGGATTTTAGCTCTTGAGGTTCTTCAACTTCATTCTAGATGATTTTTACAGCACTTCCCTTATCTAGGTTGCTTAATGGCTGAATTATTCCAAGAGGAGATCTTGGTTCTTCAGTTTCCCCTATTTCTCCTCTTCTCTCGCAGAGATTACTAAGGTTCCCTTCTTGTAATGATTTTGGGCTAGAATTCCCAATTTCTTGAAAATATTGCTCCTCTATTTGGCTGTGTACCTAAACAAAGGCTACAGATGGTGATCCTGTGGCCTGAAGGGAACTAGTAGTTTGTCTAGAAGTAGATTTTCTAGGTCCTACTGAAGGCTAAGATTCTACTTTTTTAAGGATTTTGTCTATGAAGGTCGATCGGCCAAGGGTCACTGTCCCCTTAGCTTTATCCGGCTTGGGTAGTGGTTTAAGATTATTTTTACGGTTTTTTTGCTTAGTCATGCACACAAATAAAATGCTATTTTCTACCCAAAATAACAACATATCTGCAGGAAAGCGGGTGGGGGAGCAGGGTTGTTACATGCTCCGTATGCAGGTTCTTACCTTCCATTTTTAAAACCTAGTTCTCTCCTAGTAGGTACTTACACTAATCTCAAAAGAAACAAATGGCTACACTCTTCCTTGGCAACGATGCCAAAATGTTGAGCAGTAAAAAGGGTCTTTTTAACCTCTATTTACCCTACATGAATTGTCAATTCAGGTACAATTTGTTATCTAAAGAATGTACTCAGTATGAGGTGGTCACTTGTCAAGAGTAATGCTAGTAGTATAGTGCTTTGAAAGTAAATAAATGTTGGAAACAAAGTCTAAATGTAATGGAAAGAAACTGAAATGCTTTGTAACTAAATCATTCATTTAAGAAACCACAACACTCATCAGTCAAAGATACAGTAATGATAACTCTTTCCTTTGTAAATTGATGCAAATGAAAAGCAATCGAGGAGAAGATCTCCAATCTGGGAACTAGACAACAATAGTCAAGGTTCACTATAGTTGTAAATCGTTCTGTTCACACCAAAGCAATTACTTGAAATGATAATTCATTTAATAGAAAATGGAACAAAAACTAATCTATTGAAAAGATCGAACAACAAAGCTTAACTTAAAGGAATGAATTAAGCAACAATCATAATCTAAAGGAATTGAGCAACAATCTTTAGCTAGTAAATGAGTTTAACAACAAACCAAGAATGGAACAAAAAGCTTAAGGAAGTCTACGAAATATTGAACATCGAACTAAATCAAATGTAAACACACAGCGAATCTAGAATGATGGAATCAATAATCTGAGTTTAGCATAAGAAATGTTAACCATAGTTATAAGGGAACAACAACTGCAGTCGCAATGGAATGGTAATCAAATGAACAACAATCACAATTAGAGGTAAACTGTAGCTAAATGAATAATAATACCCATTTGTAAATGAACCACAATGTTACTCTATAAATGGACAGTAAATGAACAACAATTTTACACAGTAACGTCAATCTATAAAGGAAAGACAATGCAATATGATTTCAGAATGAACAACATAACATTTCGGTTGCAAATTATAACCTTACTATTCAAATATGAATTAAATATAACAAAGCCAGTAAATGAAATGACAAGGAACAACAAATTACTGAATGAAGCAAGTAAAAGAAACCAAACCACAAATGACTTGTAATAAGAAAATAATGGTACATAAAGTAAGTGATCAACTAGGGCCGGGCCCTTAGCCACCAGGGACGCACTGCTACGGTTACTCCGGAATCAAAGATGGAATAGAAATGAAGTTTATATATTAATCATAAAAACAGAGTTACAGTGATCGCTTCTTTAAAGAGATTCGATGATGAAAGTTCAGTTTACGACATCGAATTCTATAAAACAACAATAGTCTGCCACTTGGGTTAGTAGTGTTGTCCCTTTTTATAGTGGCCAGGCAGAAATACCAAAGATACATATATTCTTAAGGTAGCGATCCCTCAGGATCAAAGGATCTTGAGGGATTTTCCATATCGTTATCCTTCAGTTATCTCTTCATCCTCTTGCGCTGATATGGCATTTCTTCTTCCTTTTCCTGGCCCATGCACTCCAATATGGATTGCCTCGTCTGGATGCAGTTCCTTGTCAAAGGGACAACAGTTGGTTTTTCCTTGTCTTTTCCTCTGAAATGGCGATCTTCCATTTTCTTCATTTTCTGCATAGAAAAGGGTAATAATTAGTCATTTTACGCTAATCACAAATTGTTGGGCCTCAAAATAGTCCTTATTTTCACTCCATTATGCACCAATATCTTCACATTCTACCTTCATGTCGCCTCCATTCCAGCTCGACATCATTACATTTACCTCATTATTGGGTCATAACTATGCTTTTCCAAAGTTTATTAATTCTTAACATTTTTAAGTGGATTTATGGCTAAAACTTAGAAAATAATATGCTTATACTTATACCTAACAATTAGAATGAGTTTGTTGACATGTGTAGGTACAAAAGAAGCTTCCAAGGCATCCTTATGTGGCACTCTATGTTCAAATTCGAATTTGAGAAGATCATGAACCTCATGGAGAAGATCATGGACCTCATGGAGGAGATCATGGAGGATAGGGTTATGTGTCACCATTGGTTGAGAAATATGTGGGTCAAAGGAGAGAATAGTGGGTCTACATTTATGAGGTTGTTATCATAGTTTTTGTATAAATAGGAGTACCTCTTCCATTCCAAAGGGAGGACTCTTAGAGCATTGTATACAACTTATGATGGAATAGAATAAAGCTTTGTTTTACATATATTTCCATTATGTAGTTTTAGAAATATTTTTCCACTATGTAGTTTTAGATATAAGTTATCTTAATGTAGTATATGGAATGGCTTGTCACTTTGTTCTTAGGAGAATTGAGCTCACTCTAGGAGCAAAGGAACATGTTGTTTCATATTAGATCTTATTTCATTTAATTGCTTAGAAGTTTGAGGATTGGTTTGATGAATGAATTTTCAATTAGAGTCTTATCAACATATGAGAGGACAACCAAGAGTCTAAGTTGGGCTCTCTCTCTTTGTTCGATTTGTATGATAATTGGAATTCATCTTTTTGCTTTTATGTTTCAAGTTATTTCATTTAGTTTACGCTTATGGATGAATCTTAATTTAGTTTGGATTAGTACATGAGAGGACAATCAAGAGACTAAGTTAGTCTTTCTCTCTTTGAATCTGAAGAACAATTAAAGTTCATTCTCTTGTTTGCATTTCAAGTTTCTAGTTTTATGATTTCTCTATGATACTGTAGGGAAGGAAAACCAGGATCTCCTTAGTTAGGAGCCTCTTCCCTTGCATATTATATTGAATCGTAAATAATTTCACTAGATATAGAATTAGTTGCCTACTCTTGCATATATATTGCTGGCATCATCAAAAGCTTACGAGTTTCCCTGGTCAATAATTTAATGCAGCAATTTAAGCCCAATAAATTGCCCAACACAAATCCCGTTAACTTTGTCATAAGCCTTTATCTTATATCCATCTTAGAATGTAAATAAGTTATGAATTAAAGGAAAAAATAAAGAAGTGAGTGGCAATTACATACCTTTTATAATGCTCAACAGCCACGACCCATAACATCCTCAAATATGGGTTATATTAGCCCAAAATATTTTTTGAGGTGCATAGATATGTTCGAGCCTATGAGAAATGTCATATTTTCACAGAGAAGAAGAAGTTAGCACCCCTCCCCTTGATTCCTATTTTTGTGGAGAAACCCTTTGGGAAATGGGGGCTAGACTTCGTAGGAGATATATATCCCCTAGCTAGCAGTCAACACAAATGGATACTTACAACCACTGAGTATTACATGAAATGGGTGGAGGCCATCCCAACTAGATATGCCACAGATGTAGTCGTAATCAAGTTTGTGGAGGAGAATATCCTTTCCCATTTTGGTTGTCCAAAGAAGATTATCACTAATAATTCTCAAGTTTCCAAGTCAGCCAAGTTTCCTTTCTTCTGCCAAAAATACAACATCATTGTGGGGAATTGCACCACTTACTACGTGTAGGGGAATGAGCTAGCTGAATCTTCAAATAAAATCTAGTGAAGATTCTAAAAAGCGCCATATCAGGAAATCATAAAAACTAGGAATCTTTAACAGTGGTAGACCCTCCAACATGTCAAGGGGATCTTCCCGGTAAGAAGTCCCAATTATACCTTAGATCATTTGGCGTAGGATTTCTAGTAGTGGGTCATAAAGTAATGCCTTGACTGCGGTGTCACATGGAGGCAAATATAATAACTCTGTCAGTAGCAAGGGTGTGACTGATGCAGTGAATTAAGGAAGGTGTATGAGAGGTTCCAAAACTTTGAAAGGGGAAGGAAGTGTAGGTGAGTTCTAGGTTGAAAGGGATCAGTCCCAACTTGGCTAGGAACACACAACAAAAATGACATGCACAACTTTTGGCAGAGCAGACTACTCGGATGTGGAAGCCACATCATACAAGGTAAGATAACACATACAACACCCACAGATCAATCTAAGATGAGTGTGATGGTTGTTATAGAAAGGTTCAAGTGAAAGTTTTGTCTGATGTCTGATAGAGAAGTCGACATAGATGGTGACAACATTAACAACATATGCAACACATTAACAACAAGATTCATATAATTGCATCTGAATCAGTTCATACACAAGTATGAAAGTTAAACAACACATATCATTAAAGAAATCAGAGTATTCCAACTACAGTAACAACATATGCATGAAAATGTGCTGGCTCTTGTTATATAAATAAGTGTAAACCAGAATCATACAATACATCCATGAAAACCTGCTAGCTCCAAAAGTGTAACATAACGGCCACATCCGCCTGCTCTTCCAGAGAGATGTACTAGCTCCATGTAGTCGAGAAGCCAAGGCACATTACAATACTATCCAAGCCTTCTTCAAAATAGTCTTAATAGAAGCTTGGTTGACGTAAAGCCCATATAATGAGTTATGAGGGACTATTTATAGCAAAGGGTGGGGTGACCCTTGACATTCCCCTTTGTGACAGTTCAACTACCCTCATGACTCTTCACCTACACTATGACTATTACATCCAACTGTTGACACTTGAATTATAGTTGACATGACTCAACATTACAATGCACATGTACTCATGTTGCTTGAGTAAGACTCACAAGACATCACTGACACTCGGTCCGCTGTGGTGAGACCAACTTTTTGAGATGCTTGTGATGGTGAAGTTGGTGGGCTGATGATCCAAAATGGATTTTGGATAGACTCTTAAGTCTAAATGTTCCCGACAAAGGAAAATGAAAGTCCAAGAAAGTTCCTGGAAATAGCCCCATTGCATAGATATTTTCCTTCTGAACCTACTATAACTGGAATGGGCTAAAATGGAATTGGGATGTAGAAGTTATCACAGAAAGAAGATGCCCTACTTCTTGGAAAAAGAGGCAAAATCCCCTAAAATTGGCAAAAAACCCTTATAAAGGGAAATCGCATCGGAAAAAGGCAAAAGACCAGACTGAAGCAGAGGTGGAAGAAACCCCAATCTATCAATCTGATGTATTGGATTGGAGGTAGAAACATATGCGATATTGGGACCCTAGATCTGGCGATTGCGATCATGCGATACGCCAATCATTGATGATTGGATCAGCGATGCACAGAACCTTGGACTGTATGCGACGCGATATACCATAGCGATCGTGACAAGAAATCTCAGCAGTTAGATCATGAGAAGAATGGATGGCTAGGATTAAATCGGTGATCAACGGTTGCTGGACCCAATGGATTTCATAAGAAAAATTTATAAATTTTGAAATCCAAATATTCAGATTTTCTTTGTATTAATATTTTTTGGTGTAAAATCCAAAATACAAAGGAAACACCCAAAGGTGATAAAATGGACCCGAATGGGAATTTTAAGCCTGATTGCATAGAAATTGAGTTTTGTAAAGGCGCGTTTTGGGTGGGCCTCAAGTGGTAAATGGTTTTGGGCATGCTTCGCCCGATCCCACACAATGAATGACGTGTGGCTTGGTGAAGGAATAGGGAAACTATCTTTTTGGGTGGGTAACTTCTATACTCCTAAGCTGCCCGAAAATGCATGATGACCGTTGGATCAGAGATTTTGTACATCGACGGTGGAGAGCACGATAAGAGCCAAGAACAGACCTGATGCGATATTAGGGTGGATACTATAACATTTGAAGTCCGATATAGGGAATATTGTTGAGATTTTCTTTGTATTTGGGATTTTTCATAATAAACCCAAATACAAAGGAACCCGCACCTATGCGACTTGCGATAACGATTTAAAGGTGGACCTGATGGAATATAGGGTGGATTTTAAGATACTTGAGGTCTGATAAACGACAGATTGGTAGATTTTCCCATGTTTTAGTGTATTTCTCTGTATAAATAGAGAATGAATATTCTAAGGATTTCAAAGGCGCCGATGGTCCTTCTATTACAGAATAGGTGGCCACCATCCCTGAAGGAATTTAGCAATGATTGCTAATGATCAGAGGGGGATTTGAGAGGATAGAGGTCGGGAGCCAGAGAGCCCAGAAGAGGAAACTGAACAAACAACTCTGATTGGCTTAAAAGCCACAAAATGATAGAGACAAAAAAAGGGAAGGCGGTGCTGAGACAAGAGTGCAGAAAGCTAAGTCGAAAGGCAAAGCAGAAGGTAGAAGCAGAGAGAGCTAAAAAGCTACTACGCAAAGCAGCTGAGGGAGCCTTTAGGGTCACTTGGAGTTCAAGTGAAAAGCTAGAGGGCTGAAGGTTGCAGAAAGCCATTGCATAGAGCTAAAGAAGCTAGAGCCGAAGAGCCAGAGTGAGAGCTAGAGCCAGAAAGCTAAGAGCTTCAGAGCGAGGGATAAGATGGTGTTCTAAGCCCACTGAGTTCTATGTAAACCAGTGGAATTGAGTGTGGAGCTTGTAAAAGAACTCAGACCATAATCCCAGAGAGCCTAGTTGAGTTGACTAGAGCTCAAGGAGATGTAGCCCAAGAGTTTTGGGTGAACTCCATATTAAGCTTGTTGTCTTATATGCGTGTGTTATTTGCTGCAATGTTTCACTGTTATATGCTTTTATATTAGTTTAAGCAAAATCATTTTTACAACACATAAACAGTTTAAAATAAACACAAGAATACACCTATTTTTCAAGCATGTTTACTTCCACATTGGTTAATCATTTGTGACTTGGGAATCTATAAGCTTTGGAAGTGGGAGAGGTTCTTGTAAGTTAGACAAGAAGCCTAAGTGCCCCATTTTCAGATCAGGTGGTATTGTAGCCTGAGATTGATTAACCACACCCTCAAAGAAGGCTATATCTGCATGCTTGATTGACAGAGTAAATATTGCTTGTCTAAAGGTGTTTAAATAGTTAGAGGTTGATCGTATGCCTTTTTTGCAGACTGACTATTGTTTGAGTTTGTAGAGGTGAAGGGAAAGCTATTGATAGCTTAGTCTAGGAAGGACAAGAAGCAAGAAGGGCTGAAGACATTCTTCTATCCCAAAGGACCTCAAAGAAATCCTTGAAGCATAAGTGGTTTGTTGCAAAAGGTTGCTTATATAAGCTTGTTATTAATCTTGTTTGAAGTTATTTTGTTCATTGGCATAATGACAACTTCTACAAGTGTATCCTCAAATTCCTCCTCCATCACAAGACTCTTTAATGGAGACATGAAGCAAGAATTTTTCATCATGATGAACAAGGTGAGAGAAATGTATGAGGATGGAAGGAAGAGCAGCATACTTAGAGAGTAGTTGAATTCCACGAAGGAAGAGAAGTAGTTGCTTGCTTAAAAATTGAAGGAAATGGAGAGGCAACTTCATATTGCAAATATGAATCTGAAAAGGATGCATGAGTTAGAGACACAACTCTTTGTTGCCTAAGAATCCTTATTCAGGTATCAGCTTGAAGAAGAGGTAAACCATTCTAGTTTTTCTTCAAATTATTCTAAGAATGCTTATATTGGTTCTCTTGAAAAACATACCAAAGGCATAGGTTCCAAGCTAATGTCCAAGATGGGCTATGAAGGAAAGGGATTGGGAAAGCACACACAAGGTATTGTTGAACCAATAATGGTTGAGGAAAGGTCTAAGTACTTGGGTCTTGGATATGGACAGTATTATGGAAAGAGTTCCAAAGCTGCCATGAAGACCATTGAAACAGCTCCAAGAAGGAGTTGCATTGCAGAGTTTGAATATTGTATTAAGGAGGAATGCAATAGTTTGAAACATTATTTGCAGGATGGAGGTGTTCAAAGGCATACAGTTGCAAGAGAGTTGGGGAGACTATGACAACCTTGAAGAGATTGATGGTGTTCCAAAGGGAGCCACTTCTTCATTCAATTCACCTCCTCATGAAGGCAATAAAGGTGAAAGAGGCAAGTACAAATATGGCTCTAATCATTTTCCTTTTGATTGTGCGAAGCAATGTAAATTTCCACATAGATATGGGAAAAGTATTGCTTGTTCCTTTTGTGGTTTGGATAATCATAATGTTTCTAGATGTTGGAAGAGAATGGCCACATACAGGAAAATTTTGAAGGAAAGGAAGCAAGAAGCCAAAGGTCCCTTGGACAAGGAAAATCATGCTGTCAAGAGGATGCACATGTAGTGCAATTACTGCCATAAGCAAGGACATCTTGCTGCAAAATGTTGGATTTTGAATCCAGTAATGCTTCCACAAAAGTTGAAGAAAGTGGAAAGAGAAGATGGCAGAAATGGAAAGGAAGATTCCATGGATGATATGTCTCTGGATGATTCACATGATGATGCTTATGTGTAGACAAAGGTAGTACCTTTGAAATGGATTGGTAAGAAACGGTTAGAGTTCTTATTTGATTAATATTGCATGTCTATTGATGCATATGTTTGCATTTCTTGTTGCAACATTATATTTCATTTCATCTTCCAAAGTACAATGTGCTTAAGTGAAAATTGAAGGATGAAATGCATGCATGAGCATGAGATGCATGAACACAAGGATGTTGATGATTTCCTTTTTTTTGAACATGTATGTGTAATTAACTTGTAGGTTTGATTGCTTTGACATGCATGTGATGCCATGTTGATTTGGGAGAAGTTAACTTGGTCTCCAAGCTGGAGATAATAATGAAGTGTTTCATCTTTTGAAAAAGAGTCCTAATGGTCTTTTTCTACATGCTTGACTTGAAGGGTCATTTGTTTAAAGGCATGTTTTGTGGGCTTGTTATCTGGTCCATCATTTGTATGCAGATATAAGAAATGGAGGTGTTCACAATATGTGAAATCTGTTTCTTTTGTTGAAGCAGGAGTTTAAGCCATCCAGTTGTTGTCTGTATTTCTGTTGTTGTTAATATTTGTTGTTGACATCTTGTCAAATAGGTACAATTGAAAGTTTTGTGGAGTAGATGTGCTTCACATTTGTTTGAGCCACCTTGGATCAATGATCAAGACAAGAAAGTTCAAACTACCTTCTATGACCATTTCAGCAGAAGTTCTGCATGACAGCAAGAAAGAAGACAGTTCTTCCCAGGAAAACCATCACATCTAGAAAAGAAAGTGGTTAGAGACTTTTATTCAGAGGCGCTATGCAAGGAAAGTGTGTGGAGGCTAAAAGAAGAGGGCGTTGTTGCTCTCATTTACTTTTCAGATCAGTATGTCAGCTTTTGGAGACCAAAAGTTATTTAGTGGGAAGGCATGATCCAAAATGGATTTTGGATAGACTCCTAAGTCTAAGTGTTCCCCATAGAGGAAAATTAAAGTCCAAGGATGTTCCTATAAATAGCTCTATTGCAGAGATCTTTTCCTTCTGAATCAACTACAACTGGAACGGGCTAAAATGGACTTAAGATGCAGCAGTTATCACAGAAAGAAGATGCCCTATTTCTTTGGAAAAAGAGGCAAAATCCCCTAAAATTGGCAAAAAACCCTTATAAAGGGAAATCACATTGGAAAAAGTCAAAAGACAGAACTTAAGCGGAGGTGGAAGAAACCCCGATCTGCTAATCTGATGTATCGGATCAGAGGGAGACACATATGCGATATCAGGACCTTGGATCTGGCGATTGCGATACGTTGATCATCGATGATCGGATTAGCAAATCGACATCGGCAATGCACAGAACCCCTGGGCCATATGTGACATGATGTGCAATAGCAATCGCGACGGGCAATCTCAGCCGTCGGATCGTGAGAGGAACGGATGGCCAAGATTAAATCGGCGATCAGCGATTGTTGGACCCAACAGATTTCATAAGTGAAATTCATAAATTTTGAAATCCAAAAATTCAGATATTTTGTGTATTAATGCTTTTCGGTGTAAAACCCGAAATACAAATGGAAATGCACAAAGGCAATAAAATGGATCCGAAGGGGAATTCTAAGCCTGATTGCAAAGAAATTGAGTTCTATAAAGGCAGGTTTCGGGCAGGTCTCAAGAAGTAAATGGTTTTGGGTTGGCTCCACCAAATCCCACACAATGAATGATGCCTGGCTTGGTGAAGGAACAGGGAAACCACCTTTTCTGGTGGGTAACCTTCGTACTCCTAAGCCACTCAAAAATGCATGATGACTGTTCGATCAGAGATCCCGTAGATCGACGGTGGAGAGCGCGATAGCGGCCAAAGGTGGACCCAATGTGATATTAGGGTGGATACTATAACATTTAAAGTCTGATATGGGGAAGATTGTCGGGATTTTCTTTGTATTGGGGATCTTTCATAATAAACCCAAATACAATGGAACCCGCACCTATGCGACTTGTGATAGTGATTTAAAGGTAGACTCGATGGAATATGGGGCGGATTTAATGATATTTCGGGTCCGATAAATGACAGATTGGTGGATTTTCCTGTGTTTTAGTGTATTTCTCTATGTAAATAGAAAATGACTATTTTGAGGATTTCAAAGGCGCTGATGGTCCTTCCGTTAGAGAACAGGTGGCCACCATCCCTCAAGGCGTTTAGCAATGATTGCTAACGATCAGAGGGGGATTTGAGCGGACAGAGGCCGGGAGGCAGAGAGCCTAGAAGAGGAAAGTTAATAGATAATGTTGATTGGCTTAAAATACATAGAATGATAGAGACAAAAAAAAAGGGAAGGTGATGCTGAGAGAGGAGTGCAGAAAGCTAAGTCGAAAGGCAGAGTAGAAGGCAGTAGCAGAGAGAGCCAAAAATCTACTGCACAGAGCAGTCGAGGGAGCCTTTGGGGTCACTTGGAGTTCAAGTGAAAAGCTAGAGGGCTGAAGGTTACAAAAAGCCAATGTACAGAGCCAAAGAAGCCAGAGCCGAAGAGCCAGAGTGAGAGCTAGAGCAAGAAAGTTGAGAGCTTCAGAGCCAGGGAGAAGATGGTATTCTAAGCCCACTGAGTTCTATGTAAACCAGTGGAGTTGAGTGTGGAGCTTGTAAAATAACTCAAACGATAATCCCAGAGAGCCTAGTTGAGTTGACTAGAGCTTAAGGAGATGTAGCCCAAGAGTTTTGGGTGAAATCCATATTAAACTTGCTGCATTATGTGTGTGTGTGATTTTCTGCATTGTTTCACTGTTATATGTTTTTATATCAGTTTAAGTAAAATCATTTTTACAGCACATAAACCGTTTAAAATAAACACAAACATACACCTAATTTTCAAGCATGTTTACTTCCACATTGGCTAATCATTTGTGACTTGGGAGTATATAAACTTTGGAAGTGGGAGAGGTTCTTGTAAGTTAGAAAAGAAGCCTAAGTGCCCCATTTTCAGATCAGTTGATGCCAAGCTTGGTCATTCGTGATGGTGTGCATGTACCTCATGGTGACATCTTGCTGAAGCAACCTCTTGCTTTCTTTACAATTGGTGCATTGGTTCTGCTCCTTCATCCAACTCATCTGCTAACATGCGCATGGTCTTCCTGGGCACATCTGAATAGACATCACACTGATGCATAGTGTTCCTATATATATTCAAGTGTGTTCTAGTGGTCATGCGCTTCTACTGGCTGAAGAACCTGTTCAGCTCTAGTTGGACTTGCTTCTTGTCTTCGCCTTGGTGAGTTTGTTGAATGGATTATATTGCAAGCATGCACACAATGACATGCATGCTACTGAATTTCTTGCATGCAATCAACCATACTACTCACCATGTCTTCTTCATCTTAGCTTCTCGGATGGATCTTTAACTTGTTGGTTAGAGTTTCATCTGTGAGTGCACATTGTGCCCATTGTTGTTCCTGATCTTGCTGCAACTCATTCATCTGTATATGTAGTTTCATGTTTTTCTTGAGTTGCTGCTTCAGCACATGCAACTCCTTCTCTGTTACATATTCTGCCTTTGCGCAACCTTCATGTCATGCCATCACTCCATAGCCGGAGTCTCCAAATTTTATTTCATCATCAATGGACCTGCTTGAGCTTGTAACCTTGTTCCACCTCCGTGTTGTCAAAAATCCTCTTTAATTTGTTGCATTTGGTATGTTGTCTTCTGCTGCTATTCATGATGCAACTCACTGTGATTCTACCACTTGATGTCTTGTCTACGAACAACTTGATGTCTTCATGAGTGCGTAAGCTCATAGGCAATTGATCAACTACATCCCAATGCATGCTCTGAATGGTGTCCTTGTCTTTGCTCTCCTAGAAACCATTGTACCTATATGGTTGAGAGTCAAATGAGCACCTCTGATGCCTGGAGATATGGAAACTCTCATAGTAAGCAATATGTCAGTTAAAAACCAAAATGAACATGAGCACTGACTTGCAACATACCTAGGTGAATGATCATGAAGGTTTCACAATTTCAATCGGGAGTCGGGACAATGACTACCAAAAATGATTAAGGCATGGTTTGGGCTACTGGGAGACTGGCTGACTGTTGGAACTACACAATCCATAGTTTAGTCTGGTTGCTGACTGCTGGGATTTCACAATGCGCAATTCCAGCTAGGAAGGACTATTGCCTAGGGATAGATTTGCACAATTTCTTGGGCTAAGCATCCACCGTCCTCCAGAAATGCACAAAACAGTCCTGGAGGCCAGTGCCAGGGAGGAATGCACAAATTTGGAGAGGAAGGTGAGCCTTCCTTTCCCAGATTATGCAATGCAGCCTTGGTGAAGGCAGAGCTTGGGCAAAGGTTGGCTAGAGTCGTCGACGGGCAACTAAAAGAAAGTAAGTGAGTGAATGCATGGTGACACTAAGTGATAGTAGGAGTGATTAATAGTGCATGCAAACCATGAATGGAAGATTCAACAAATA
This sequence comes from Pinus taeda, assembly GCA_000404065.3. Taxonomy (NCBI): domain Eukaryota; kingdom Viridiplantae; phylum Streptophyta; class Pinopsida; order Pinales; family Pinaceae; genus Pinus; species Pinus taeda. The sequence continues at coordinate 31,450 of APFE030901293.1, read as the reverse complement.
GATCAACATGCATGTTGGTGTGGCAATTCGTCAGTTGGGCAAACATCCATGCAATTTTTTGTTATGCATGCGATAATAGTGAGATAGAAACGAGAACTGAAATAGAGCTAGAACAAGCTAGTATATATGTAAATGAAAGAAAGTGTTCAAAGGAATCAAGAAAACAATAATCCCACAAGAGAAAACACAAAAAGCGAGAGAAATGCAACATAAGGCATGGGAAGCGGGCTTACCCGAAAACAACTAAGCTGAATGTGCCGAATGCTCCTAGATGTGATGTGGGATGTCAGAGCTACAAGGTTGACATGAGTAATGAGATCTGAAGTGTCTAGTTGATGAGTTTTGATAACATCGAGGTTGTGATGTGCATGCTAGGAATCTAGGGGAAGGGAAACTTTGTGGGAGGTTTCAGAATTTCTCCTTGCATGTAACCTCAAATTGATAAACATAGATCAATGAAACAAGGGATGCATTTTCATGATGCCTTGGGAGAAGCAGCCCATGCATGCAAGTCTTTTTTTTCTTAGTCCCGGAGGGAACCGGTCAACTTAGTTGCACATGCAAGAGACTGCTCGACTGCTGGAGAAAAATGCGCATTTCTGGCTGGGAGCTGGGATGGATGCCCAGGAGATTTGCATAATTTCTGGGTAGAGTAGCTGACTACTGCCCAAATTTGAACAAGTCCTGGGCTGAACAACTTGCTGTTGGGAAAAGTTGCACAAACCCTGCTGGGAGGGTTGGCTGGCAGGATTGGGCAATCCTAGAGCCTAGTAGGCTGTTAGAGAGGATTGCACAATTCCTAGAGGGAAGGCTAGTTTCCATCTAGAAATGTGCAATTTTCAAGGGGAAGCTTCTCAACCTATAGCTAGACCAAGTCTGGGTGAGCAACCTATGAGGGGAATGGATCAACTGTGATCGATAGGCTACCTTTATGCCAGGTAAACATTGAAGCTTGAGTACTTGACGAAGAAAAACAAAGGGTTGTGTAAGGTTGGTAGGGAGGAGTTGGATTATGGGGGCTTGACCCAGGTTAAGAGTTTATTAGCCAAACAAATCCCTACACTACTGACCCTCTCGGCATTAGCCTCCGAAGCGTTGACTAAAGTCTCACCTGGAGCAGTATGGGGTGATGCTGGAACTAATGTTTTGCACCCTTGAGATGGATGTGATATCGGTTTATTCCAGTTATACCTACTTTCACGAAACTTGATTCACGCTTTGTTTCACCCTTCAGTACCTTCGCGAAGTGTTACAATCGGCTTTCACATAGCCCTAACTAGGGGCTGAAGTCCTTTTTTGCTGCTAGGGCAGTGGACCGCATTATTTCCCAACTAGACTAAGTATCTTACTTATCTTATTGAAATATCTTAATTATCTTTGCGTAAATAGATATTCTATCTTATGTTTAATTACAAATATAGTTATACACATTCGCGCATCATATAAGCATTAGAAGTGAAATTCATACCCAATATAATAGATGCATAAACTAGAAATAAAGACACATAAATGAGAGAAACTTCTCTTTATTAATACTTCCAGATGCACTTAGTTGTAAGGGTCCGTGCACTCAGCTGCAGACTACTAGGCCTTTGTGCACTTAGTTGCAGAGCCTCTACTTATGTTACGACCAACAACTCAGACTTACACTTCAAAGCTATCTCACATACATCATATCTTCATCTATTTTTTATTGGATTCCTTTCACTACTTAGGGCCTCACTCTATTTATATAATTCCATGGTCCGTGGACCATGGGTAGATCTTCTTTAGCCGACATTACATTATCAAAATAAGGGTGGACAAACCTATTATTCTTGAATAGCTATGCGCTCTGCAACCAAAAAATACGGAGTCTTTACACTGGAGTTACAAAATTTGACCAAAATCTAGTCTCTAAGCCCCAAAACTTCCCTTAGGGGATCCTGCACCCAACAGGCCCCTAACACAAACAAAATGACTCACCCTCAAATCATTCTATAGGTATGGATATCTTAGTGTGAAGACCTCCCGCCTCTGATTGGATTGCTACAAGTTTTGCAATGCACTGAGTGGCTTCCTGCTGCACTTCCTCCATGCACTATTCGGTGACCATTATTGTTGAATTGCTGCCCTGAATCATTTCCCGAGTTGCTTGCAGGTGCGTGAGCTTTGATTCAATGAAGGTTGTCATTATATAAGCCTCGTCGATCCATGTTTGTAGGTGCTCTTTCAAAATTGTCTCTTTATGCCGAGTGACATCCACCTGTTCCTTAAGCACCTTTTCATGCTACATCCTTACAAGCCTCTATGTGAGGGAAACCATTTGTGTGGTCCCTTTTACTTCGTCATACTTCTGCTGCAGCTTGTGCACCTCTGTTTCTAGGCGCTTTATGTTCAGTTCCTCCTGCAGGGGTCTGAGGACCTCAAATGCCTACTTGAATAGCTTCATGCAGTCTGTCACTCCATTATCAACCACTGCCATTACTGTTATGACCGTGATGGTATGCTGTTCTTTGACCTCCAGCAAAGTTTAAGGTTGAGCCTTCAGCTGTAGTTCTATTATCTAAAGGTTCAGCTCCAGCTGAACCCTAGCTATTTTTGCTCTTGCATTGGGACACCTGTAGCTAACTTTCAGACATGTGCCTCCTCCGGTTCTTCTATTGGAATGGCCAACTTTGGGATCGTTTGGTAGGCTTCCTCACAAACCTGTGTTAGTTGTTTGTTCTACTCTATAGCCTTGTTGTGTTGCAGGCTTAATTGCTTAATGTTGATGCGTTGATTGGTCATTACTTGTATAGCGTGACACTCCTTGGCCCGAAGTTCTTTGGTGACTCCATCCTATAAGAGATAGAGCATCTCCCAAGCAAGCACAACCATGTTTAATCTAACCCCTTTCAAACTGCTGACCATAGGCCTATTGGCCTCATTCTTTGTAATGAGTGCTCCATCTGGCAGCACTATTGTGTTGGTCACCTTTCACGCTACATTTCCTCGGTAGTTGAAGTGCCGACTGCGAGGCTAGTAGACACTCTGCCAGCCTGTGGAGTGCGTAGCTGCAACTACTGTATTTGTGTCCAAAGAGCCCCCAATACCAACTGGTGTTGTTCCTCAAATTGCTGAAGGGCCTCTACGGTGACATCCCACACCATTTTTCCGATATCATGTAACTCCCATTCAATAAGGGTGATAGGGTGGAAAGATGTCTTTGAGGCCTTCGTTTTCGTTCATGACCGTACCTTCTCTCATGGTTGTAGACATTTTAGCTAGGTGGACATTGTCTTTGGATCCGTGCCACCTTGTTCTGTATTGGTCTCTAGTTTGGGCGAAGGTGACTTTTGTCCTTCGTGCTCTTCATCTATTGTTTTCTACTGTTGCTCGACCAACTTCGGGGCATTGCGTGCTACCTGGGCCTTAGCCGATGCTTCTTCTTTCCTGCACTTTTGTACTAGTCAAACCATTTGTAGTTTTGTCTCTTCCTTCTTCTGCTATGTAGCAGATTTCTCTACTTCCATCATAGAGTCAGCTGGAGCACACCATTCCAGTGGCCAAAACTCTAGGACTGTGAAAATTACATCGTTGGCCGCTAAGTATGGTAACTCATGCCACGTCTTCATAAGGTCCTTCCACGCCCTAATGAAGACATAGTGGAAGTCTGCTTTTAACTCTGCAAACTATTGTAGATAACGGACGATAACCGTGGCTTACAATTGATCCCCATACTGATGTTCATCTCCATTAGCACCCAAAATATCTTACTTTCTCTTATCCTCTGTGTGTCCTTGGTTGCCCACAGTGAGTGTACTTTGCTACCTCTGGAAGGTCTTGCATGATCGATAGGAATTGGCTATCTTCGGGTAACTCCCATGTCACCAATAATATCAACAATAATATCCATGCATAATAAAATGTTTTTCCCTGCTCCTGTGCCTCGTGGTAGTTCGCAAGGAACTTGCCACATAGATAGTTTTCCCAGTTGAACTAGACCCCTTCTGCACATTGTGCCTCTATTGAAACCACTGGTGTGAGCACCTCATCCACGCGGCACTTCCGCATCACCTTCCCTGCCAATATTCGTGTCGTGAAATTTACCGCAGGGTTTTTGATGCTGGAGATGGCATACCCTCGCTTCTTCTTCTCCAACTTAAACTTCTTTTTCATTGCCTCTATGAGGGCCAACTCGCCACCTTTTCCCTCTGAAATGTTTGGTGGATCTGCCCCTGAGAAAGGGAGCCATGTAATCCTGTGAATTATATGGCCTGTGATGGGGATGGGCTCCTCCAGCCATAAGCTCCCATCATGCACCAAGTAGAGTAGCTGTATGATGGCAAAAACAATCACTAGGGCACGATGGTAATGCGACACCCAGAGAAGGTTTAGCAACATTGCTTTCTCGACATGTCTGAGCTATTTGCGTGGCTCCAATTCAATCATTCCAGCCAGTGCGTCCATCTTCTAGTGCATTAACATCACAGTCACTAAATGCAGGAACTTTTCGTGGTTTATGAGGTCCTAATATTAAAATTCTAATACGAGAATCCGTCCTAAGTGCGCTCCCTTAAACACAATATCGTCTAGGAACATTGGAGTTTGTAGAGAGATCTTGCTCTCATCTATATCCTTAGGCACCTTAGCTTTACCCTTACAAGAGGGAACATATTCCAAAAACCTGGATATAGGGTCCACACCCTGGGTTTTGACTTCCATCTCTACATCCTCCTCCTCCACTAGGATTTATTCAAACTCTTCCTCCTCATCGGCCTCCATATTAACAACCTTCCCCTTTTCCTCCAATGTGAGCTTGGTCCTCAATGCATTTTTGGGCGAGATGCACACCGGTCTCATGGCCTACTTATCCTTCTCAGGTCTCAGCGTCTATGGTGATTTAGGGACCTCAGTGATTATTCTGGCACTCTCTGAGGCTTCCACGTCTACAATTTCCTGTGTGGCTTCCTTGACTGTCACTACTCCTGTATCCATGGATTCTTCAGGTACTGACATCATTCTAGTAAGGAGGTCCCATGTCTCCTTCATAAAATTTTCAAACACTGAGCTTGCTCTTAAAGCCTCAAAGTTCGAAAGTTCCATACATAGTTGATAGCGCAACAACTCAGTTCTCAAAATGGCAAGTGTTTTTCGTTGGACAATAAATTGTAATTTTTAGTGCCTTTTGAATTTGAATTCGGCCGTTACCCACACATTCAGTCCATTAATGCTAGATTGGTGGTAACTTTTCAAGAATCTAGCCTATAAAGTCCTCCTTAAATGCCTGCTGCCTGTTGCCTACTCCATTTGGTCTCAAACCATGCATCAAATCGTTAATAGTGATTGTAACGGTCACTTTCTGGCAAACCTGCGCGCCAGCACAACTGCCTTCGCGTTGTCTTGGACCCTGTGACACTTCTCTACTGCGCATAGTCTTGACATCTCACAGTTCTTGGATATAGTAGTTTATAGTCCTGCACCTCCTTTCAGTTACCTGGAGTGCTAAGACTCTGCTTGTATCGGCTAGTTAACTGGGCCACTTATGTATGGCTTCAGATGAATGCTATTCACTTTTCCTGGGAAGGGATCTCCATTTAACTTTACCAATTGTACCATGCCACCGTCGGTAATCTCCTTAATAACATACGGCCCCAACCAATGCATTATGAGTTTCCATGGGAATTTATCAAAATTACTCTCATACAACAACACCAAATCATTCACCTTAAAGGTGTGCAACTTAATATGTCGATCATGCCATGCCTTTTTGCGCTACTTTTGGACCTTGCTAGTGAAATCCAGCCAAAAATCTCTCTTCTTTGATCTCATCCAACTGCATGAGCCTCTCCTCCAGGGCTCTGCGATCCGTCATACCTATGAATGATGCTATGCGCAGACTAGGCACAATGTATTCCATAGGCATTATGGCTTCCACTCCATAGATAAGCCTAAAAGGTGACTGTCCAGTCAGTTTCTTGCATGTCGTCTGATAAGCTTATAACATTGTTGGTATGCATACGTCCCAATCACTTTGTTGCACATTGCATACCTTGGTCAACACAGTTTCCAGTACTTTGTTGAACGCTTTTGCACATAGAATCTTCTACGTCATTTCTATTCCTTCATATTGTCTTCCCAACATTAAGAGACATATGCAAGTTCACCCTCCCCCCAACACATACTTATTGACTAGGTATTTTAGCACAGAGTACACGTGCCTCTGCACAGGTTAGGGCTCTTCTCCATATGCCTACGTCCACTTGGCTAGATGTGTGCGTGGGTCATTGTGTCCATCATACTTGACTGGCAGTCACATCTTAGGCTTCCCAAATCATGTTCGCATCATTTTTCTACATTCACACCAATCATCAAAGATTCCCTTGTGCGTACCCCACCATTTTGCAGGCGTAGCGCGTAGTACCCAGTCCAAGGCCTGGAAGCATTGCTTTTCTAGCACCTCACTTTCCAATGCATCCAAGAAGGTATCCACCTCATTTAGACCATCATAGTTAGACATATCTCTTACTTCTATTGACACGCAGCACAACAGCCTGCTCATCATATTGTAGTTCAGCGTAGTTACTTCGTGTAACCGATTCTACTAGCGCTCTATTTCCTTGTCAAAGTCCGAAGTGCAGGAGCTCTCGCGCTCCCATGTGATCCACCCATCTATGATGGGATTTACCCAGTCTTGGTCTCACGTTGTTATCCTATAGATAAAATGCAGATTTTCATCACTCTCATAGTCATGAACCAACTCCATATAGTTCAATCCTTCAGCAGGGTCCAAAGGTATAGTTACACATAGTGACTTTTTCTCAAAGATCATTTTCCGCTTCTTCATATTGATTACCCCATTCATGTGAGTAGACCAGTCAATTCCCAAGAGCACAGGGTAGGGATTTCTATCATCAACAATCTCTATTACTTCAAAGTCTTCCAGTGCACTCGCTCCCTCAATATCCATGGTTATTCCATACAATCGCCCCATGGGTATTATTTTCTACTAGTTTTCCATGCTTAGCTGAATTGGAGACCATTGTAGCGTAGATTGCCCCATTCGCTCCCATGCCTATTTCGGTAGAAAGTTCGCATTTGATCCCAAATCCAGAATGAGTTGATCCATCTCATATTCTTCGATCTATGTGGTGAGTCTCATTTCACGTCCTATCATTGTCTTATGCTTTCTGATTTTTTGGACTACACGTTATTCACTTGGCAGGGTCCGAACACTTCTGTTGATGAGTTCTTGTAACCCTTTCACAGCCTTATTGTCGCGCAGTAACTTCATATAGGTTTATAGGAAAGTTGTGAGCATGGATGGGTCCATTTCTAGTTCTGGTTTATCTTTGCTTCCTAAAGTGGACACATTAGCGAAGCTATTCATAGCTTCCATGAATGCTTCCCAAGCGCGCTCCAAATAAGACTCGGCTTCTTTCACTAGAGCTTTGCTAATCCAAGTACTATCTTCTGGCTATTTCCCCTTGTCATCTCCTCTCGCGATTCCACTTCGGAGTACAATGTTTACATTCGAGTCTTCCTTGTGCAGCTCATACCTCATCATCTACAGGTTTTGAATCAGGGTAGGTGGTAGTGCTCCTTTGTCGCGTATCCTAGATATCAGTGTAGGACAATCTTCTATCTCATAATCAAACAATGTGCAATACTTGCGTGATGGGCATGTTAGATTAGTGAAATTGTGAGCATAATGTCCTGGCCCTCTACAATTGTAGCAAATCAACTGTCTGTGACCTCTACTAGGTCCTTCTCTACCTTGACCTTGTTCACACCCCTAAAATCTTTTCTACGCCATCCCTGCATTCTGGTCAAGGGGCTACGTTTCGGCTTGAACCCTATAGGTGGGAGTCCTATCCATCATCAACTCATAACTTCTGCCAGTACGCTCGTGATGTTCCACCAACCTACAAAATTTATAGAACAATTGTTGCGAAGTCTCCTTATACTTCTGTAACAAGTGGAAGTTATCTGTGGCATGTTTTTCTTCTATTTGACAAATAGTGCACCAAAAAGCATGTGCCATGCTAGGTCCTACTTGAGCTTCCGGCCTTAAAGGCATCGGTCCTCCTCCTACAAGGTAACTTGTAAAATCTAGGCGGTGGTCTTTTTAATGACTCTGACTCTTGCATTTCACGCACCATACTTCTTTGCGCACTTCTGGTTGAACCATCCTGTCCTATTTCAGACTTTGCATCTCAAGGCACAGATTATTTAGCTACACATGGATCTGCTAAACTCCTAGGTTAGGATCTTAAGTTAGAGTCTTATGTAGCCTCATAGCAATATCCAAGGCCTCTATCTAAGTTGTTATCTTTTGTTTTGATAGTGCACTCTTTAAATGTGGTAGTAGTGAAGCTACAAACCACTCGCGATGCTGTGCATCTGTAAAATTCGTATTGGCTTCGCATATCATACAATTTAGTTTCTGATATAGTTCCCAAGGAATCTCACCTATTAGCATCGTGATCTCTTTGAATCTCATAATCAAATACGCTTTAGACTTAGGCTTGCTAAATTCCCTATTTAGTATTGTTTGGATATCCACGACCCTCGCATTCGGGTTATCATTGGAGTAATTGATATAATAGGTTAGTGTGTGATCCTGCAGAGAGCTAACGAGTGTTTCTTTATTTATATGGTCATCTCTAACACTTTACGCTTCCCATACAACCCTTATAACAAACCAGAATTGGTCTGGATCCTCATTTCCCAAACCTTTGAGCATAAGCAACTTCACTATGTTTGCCATACTGAATCATGGTGGTGGTGGAGTTGGTACGAGTGAAGATGGAGGTGATGGTGGTGAAGCCAATGGTGGTGTGGGTGGAGGTGGTAATCTTGGAATTCTTTTCCTTATAAGTTGAATAGCACTTAGCGGAGAGATCTTCACGAGCTCTTCCTCATCCGCTCATGGAGGTGAAATCAAGGGGCTATTTTCTTGACCCTTATTTCCTTCGTTCCTATAAATACTTCCACTTTACATAGCCCTGAACATCAAGGAAATTGCATAAACCACTTTTCGCACAACAAAATTTTAATTCAAGTATTCAAGGATTTTACGTACTTACCTCGCGGTCCTTTGAGAAAGTGTCATTCTGCCTCATTGTAGCTAACTGAGGTGTGAACCGTGAACTCAGTAATAAGTCCTCCTATAATGCGATCGAGCCAATGATCGATGGCATTCACGATATTATTCTTTAACGCTTCCAACCTTCGTACTAGCTCCGGGGTCCACACAATAGCACTGTCAAGTTTCCACCTTCTTTGGCTATCTGCTAGCTTCACAATCCACTGGTATAGCTCAGTAGGGAAGGACGCTAAAAAGATTTTGTGGATCTTCGTATATAGGTAGCTGTCTAGCCACTCTTCTTTTGACAGTCACGTGTTTCTGTTCTCCTGCACCATGAAATCGTGAATTCTTCTATCCAACTAGCCTTCAATTTCTTTCTTAGTTGGATTTTAGTGATACAACATCACACACCTCTCCTGCATATTCCGGTCCAAGAAACGGAACCATTTGTTGGCCTATGGGGGCCTGATCAAGGTTCAGAGTTAATTAGCCAAACAAATCCCTACACTATTCGCCCTTTCGACATTACCCTGCAGAGCACAGATTGAAGTCTCACCCGAAGTAGTATGGGGGAATGCTGGAACCAAGTTTCCACACCCTTGAGATGGATGTGATGTCGGTTTATTCCAACTATACCTGGCTTCGTATAGGTTGATTCACACTCTGTTCCAGCCTTCAATACCTTCACGAAGTGTTACAATCGGCTTTTGCATAGCCCTAATTAGGGGTTGAAGTCCTTTCGCACTACTAGGGCAACGAACTATGCTATTTCCCAACTAGACTAAGTATCTTACTTATCTTATTGACATATCTTAATTATCTTTGTGTAAATAGATATTCTATCTTGCGTTCAATTAACCAATATAGTTATACACATTCGCGGATTATATAAGCATTATAAGTGAAATTCATACTGAATATAATAGATGAATAAACTGGAAATAAAGACACAGAAATTATAGAAACTTCTCTTTATTAATACTTCTAGATGATTACAGACTTGACTCACCCTGCACACTCAGTTGCAGGGGTTCGCGCACTCACCTGTAGAGCCTCTACCTACGCTACGACCAAAAACTCAAACTTACACTTCAAAGCTATCTCGCATACATCATATCTTCATCTATTTTTTATTAGACTCCTTTTACTACTTAGGGCCTTGCTCTATTTATACAATTCCATGGTTTGCGGACCATGGGTAGATTTTCTATAGCCAACATTACATTATCAAAATAAGGGTGAACAAACCTATACTCTTTAACAACTACGCGCTCTGCGCCAACAAAATACGGAGTCTTTACATTGGAATTAAAAATTTGACCAAAATCTAGGCTCTAAGCCCCAAAACTTCCCTTCGGGGATCCCATGCTCAATAGGAGGCTCCAAAACAGGTTGAGGAAAAATTTTGGAGGGTGGTTGTAGCCACTAAAACACTTGGTGACACACTGGTAGAGCCCCAACTCTTTGCATGGACCTTGCTCGTGAAAAGAAAGTCTATCACCTCAGGAATTATTGTTTAGCTCAAATATCATCTTCACTTCACACTAGTTTGATTGTAATATGTAGCATCTGCCAGACTCTTGGTCGATTGACACACATTCCAAGCCAAGGCAACATAGTTGTTTTGATTGGGGTTGAGGGGTATATAGGTGCGCAAGCAATATAGTCTTTAGAGTCTTAGTTTCATCTCTGATGTTTCTCCACTACCACTAGGCCTAGACAGTACCTTGGTGGAGTCACATAGGAACACAAGCATGGCTCCGATGCCAACAAGCCTAGTTAGTACCCCGACAAAGTTACTTGCATCACCTCCCTGTGCACGAAGCCTTTCTCTTCTTTTGACTTGTTCATTTTTCATTTTTTTTTTTTTTTTTTACTTTTTTTCTTCATTTTCACTGTGCATAACACTTATTCATTTCAGAGGTGAAAGAGGGATCCCAAATTATTGAGAGTATAAGAGGTTATTCCAGCAAAGAAGTAGCCTATTATATCTTTGATGTTCCTGTTAAAGTTTCGCCCCTCACCTTACTCTAATTGACTGAGCTGACAAGGGTTAAGCCAAAAAAAATTGACTAGAGAAGGCGACACTAGTTAGTGTGCAAGCGTTGTATTCACCCCAAGGTTCACTTCGAACAATACATTTTTTCCTTCAACGTGTCATGTATTAAAAGTAACAAGATCTTCATACAAAAGCAAGATGATAGATAACCAAGTATTCATAGCTGTACAAGCCCTCTTGTACTTTACCCAACTCACTTCAAGAGTCATACATGGTTTCATGCAAAACAAGCAAACAAATTAACAATCAAAAAATAAAAGCAAGATCAGAAGCAAAAATGAAAGTGAAGCAAGTAATAAAACAAGAAAGAAAAAAATAGGCAAACGAAGCACATAAGCAAACAAGAATGCAAGAAAACAACTAAAATAAAACACTACTCCTACCCCTACACTAATGGTACATGGGCCTGATCATGTGAAGTGATACTTCCAATGCAGCCACCGACCCATTGGTAGGCCCATGTTGGTGAAGTCTTGGTCCACAAGCAACCCAGTTTTCTGAACTAGCAAGCATGAAAGATATAACAATGAAGGTAACCACACTTCATGATTCAAAGTGCCCATGGGACATAAGGAAGTGCATGTGCATGATAGGTAGTCCATGAACTTATCATGGTGTTGTGTGACACTATGCGCAACTTTGAAGCATAAGAACACTCTTGACTGTGACATGCAAGAAAACAAAAGAAACAAAGATAACTTGCATTGTTCACGAGTGCTTGTAATGTAAGACTCCTCCAATGGATGAGCATTGGGATCATGTACTTCAAGTGGAGGAAGTAAAATTTGATATTGAATTGATCTTGAGGGAATATAGATGTGTGATGAGGAGCCTTGAGTGTTTGAACAATTTCCTTATCAGAAGCGAAACCAACCTCAAGACAACAAGGGCCTGACATAACCATCAGCTCGGGCTGAAGTGCCTCAACGGTCTATGGGGTTTAGAATTCATTGATAGATGGATCTTCGTAGACTAGTGGCTTATATGGATTAACAATGAGTGAATCAACATCATGATCAGATGATGAGGTGAAGAGATCATGACAACCAAGATCAAAAAATTCAGGATGTTGGTTGGCATCCTCATGGTTAGATGAATCACAGAGAGGGGTAGATGAAAAGCAAACAAACTCATCCTCTATGTTTCCAGAAAAGACAAATGAAAGATCAAGTGGATTTTCAATGAGTAACTTATCCTCTCTGTTGTCGAATGATGGATTAACATCCGGTGAGTCCTGCGAGTGATCAATAATGGGTGCACCCATGGATGAAGATACACATGCAAAATCATGGATGGTAGGTTCACCAAAGAGGTTAGGAAAGAACGGAGGGGACTCAAACAGAAGGGATTCATCCTTCGCTGAGTGTTGATGTTTAAGCTCCCACTCATACTCTTCATGAATGACAGTGCATGTTGGTTGTGCAACATCGACTCTGTTAGTGGGTTGTTCCTTGTTCGCAACAAGTGGAAAGTACAGAATCGATGAACACAAGACATCATCATCCGGAGGAACACCAGAGTGTGAAGATGGAGGTCGAAGAAAATAATGCATATGAGAACTTGAAGGACTTACAGCCAAATTTGGATGAAAATCGAGTGGAGTGATTTTGGGAGAGTTTGAAGGATGAACAGGTGTGTGAGCATGATCCTCAAGATCACTGGGTAGTGGTGGAGCTGTTGAATGAGAGGGAGGTGGATAGTCAGTTTAGATAGTGCCCGCTCCCACATGAGATTGTGCAATTCCATCAATAAAGAATGTTGAGTGAGGCTTGATATCTAGATTCCTCTTGGGACAGGTAGATTTCTTAAGGCAATACTCGAACCGGTCCCAAAGATAAGAAAATTTCATCTGGCTCTTCGGAGCTTGAAACTACAAGTCACGGAAGCGCTGCCAAAAATCAATAATGGATTCATATGGAGCCCTCCATTGCTGTAAAAATTTCTGGTCAAGATAGTCTGGATCAAAATGATAGAACATGTCTTCGATGAGATTACAAAAGTTCTCAAATGAGTGCATGATGTCAACCGGTAGGCTAAGCACCCAACGAAATGGAGATTCATGAAGCATGTATGCAAGCAACAAACCAGCCTGTTCATAAAAAAACTCATCTTCCTCATAAATCATGAAAATAAAGTTATATAAGTGCTCAGGCTAGGCCACTTCACCTTCACCATCATACATGTGAGTGGACAAGAGATCAAAAAGCTTCACTGAGATGAAGACATCTTCATGATTCGAAAAACACCTCGAGGGAAGAAGAGTGCAAGACTCCATGAAAGATATGCAAAGGTTCAAAATTGGATGAGAGGGCACAAATTCTCATCAAGTCCTCCTTCTAGCACTAGAAATGTTGACGGTGCTAGACCCGTCAACATGTCAAGGGGATCTCTCCGATAAGAAGTCCTAATTAGGCATGATACCATTTGGTGTAGGAGTCCTAATATTGGGTCGTAAGTTAATTCCTTGACCACAGTGTTACACGGAGGCAAGTAGAATAACTTTGTCAGTAGCAAGGGTGTGACTAATGTAGTGAGTCAAGGAAGGTGTATGAGAGGTTCCAACACTTCGAAAGGGGCAGGAGGTGAAGGTGAGTTTCAAGTTGAAAGGGATTAGTCCCAACTCAGCTAGGAATAGACAACAAAAAGGACATGCACAACTTTCGGCAGAGTAGTCTGCTCGGATGTGGCAGTCACATCATATAAGGTAAGATAACACATACAACACTCATGGATCAGTTTGAGATGAGTGTGATAGTTTTTATAGCAAGGTTCAAGTGAAAGGTCTGTCTGATGTCTGGCAGAGCAGTCGACACGAACGGTGACATCATTAACAACATATGCAACGCATTAACAACAAGATTCATATAATTGCATGTGAATCAATTCATACACAAGTATGTAAGTTAAACAACACATATCATTAAAGCAACCAGAGCAGTCCAACTACAATAACAACATATGCATGAAAATGTGCTAGCTATTGTTATAGAAAGAAGTGTAAGTCACAATCATACAATACATCCATGAAAACCTGCTAGCCCCAACAGTGGAACATTAAAGCCACATCCACCTACTCCTCCAAAGAGATGTACTAGCTCTATGCAGTGGAGAAGCCAAGGTGTGTTACAATATTGTCCAAGCCTTTTTCAAAATAGTCTTAGTAGAAACTTGGCTGACCAAAATTCCATACAACGAGTTATGAGGGACTATTTATAGCAAAGGATGGGGTGACCCTTGACATTCCCCTTTGTGATAGTTCAACTAACCTCATGACTCGTCACCTATTCTAACACTGTTACATGCAACTGTTGACACTTGACTTACACTTGACATGACTCAACATTACAATGCACATGTACTCATGTGAGACAAAATGGCTTGATCAAGCCTTGCAAGACATCACTGGCACTCAGTCCACCATGGTGAGACCAACTCTTTGACATGCTTGTGATGGTGAAGGTAGCGAGTTGATGTCAATCTTGGTCATCCGTGATGGTTTGCATGCACCTCATGGTGACATCTTGCTGAAGCGAACTCTTGCTTTCATTGCAATTGGTGCATTGATTTAGCCCCTTCATCCAACTCATTTTCTAACATGTGCATGGTCTTCTTGGGTGCGGTTGAACCGGTAGCACACTGATGCATAGTGTCCATGCTGATCTTCAAGTGTGTGTTGGTGGTCATGCGCATCAACTTGCCAAAGCACCCATTTGGCTCCAGTTGGACTTGATTCTTGTCTTCGCCTTGGTGTGTGTGTTGAATAGGTTGGATTGCATGCATGTGCAAAATGACATGCATACTGTTGAATCCCTTGCATGTGATAAACCATACTACTCACCATGTCTTCTCCTTGTTAGCTACTGGGATGGATCTTTAACTTGTTCAGGGGAAGTTTCATCTGTGACTGCACGTTGCACCGACTACTTTTCCCGATCCGCTGCAACTCATTCGTCTATTTACGCAGCTTCATGTTCTTCCTAATTTGCTGCTTCAGCACATACAAATTATTATTTTTTACATCTTCTGCCTTCATGATCTTCATGTCGCGCCATCACTCCAAAACTAGAGTCTCCAAAGTTGATTTCATCATCAATGGACCTGCTTTAGCTTGTAACCTTGTTCCACCTTCGTGTTGTCAACAACCCTCCTCTTGCATTCATTGCATTTGGTATGTTGTCTTTAGTTATTGTTCATGATGCTACCTGCTATGAAGTTTCTTCTTGATATCTTTGTCTACAAAAATCTTGATGTCTTTGTGAGTAGGCAAGATCACAAAAACTTGATCGACTGCATCCCGAAGCACGATCTGAACAATGTCCTCATCTTTGCTCTCCTAGAAACCATTGTAACTGTACTGCTGAGAGGCAGATAAACGCCGTGATACTTGGAGACATGGCAATAGTCATAGCAAGCAATCTGTCAGTTGAAAACCAAAATGAACATGAGAACTGACTTACCACATACATGGGTGAATGATCATGAAGGTTGTACAATTTTAGCCGGGAGGTCGGGAGAATGACTACGAAGACTGCTCAAGGCACAATCTAGGCTGCTGGGAGATTTCTTAACTACTAGAACTATGCAATGCATAGTCTAGTCTGACTGCTAATTGCTGGGATTGCACAATGCGCAATTCCAACTGGGAAGGAATACTGACCTAGGGATAGATTTGCGCAATTTCTTAGGCCAAGCAACCATTGTCCTCAAGAAATGCAAAAAATAGTCCTGGAGGCCAGTGCTAGGTAGGAATGTGCAAATCTTGAGAGGAAGGTGAGCCTTCCTTTCCCAGATTGCGTAATGCAGCCTTGGTGAAGAAAGAGCTCGGGCCAAGGTTGGCTAGACGCGTCGGTGAGCGACTGAAAGCAAGTAAGTCAATGAATGCATGGTGACACTAAGTGATAGTAGGAGTGATCAATAGCGCATGTAAAACATGAATAAAAGATTCAGAAAATAGATCACCATGAATGTGGGTGGGGGAGTTCGTCGGTTGGGTGAATGTCTGCACAAAACAGTTTCATGCATGCGACAATAGTGAGATAGAAACAAAAAACGAAACAGGGCTAGGAAAAGCTAGTATATATGTAAGCAACAACAAGCATTCAAAGAAATCAAGAAAATAATACTCCCACAAGTGAAAACCCAAAAAGCGAGAAAAATGCAGCATAAGGCATGGGAAGCGGGCTTACCCCCAAAAAAAGGAGCTCAATGTGTCGACTCCTACTAGATGTAATGTGGGATGCAGAGCTACAAGGTTGATGTGATAAATGAGCTCTACAGCATCTGGTTGATGAGTTTTGATAACATCGAGGTTGCGACGTGCATGCCAGGAATCTAGGGGAAGCGACACTTGGCTTGAGTTTTCAGAATTTCTCCTTGCATGTAATCTCAAACTGCTAAACATAGATCCCTAAAACAAGGGATGCCTTTGCATGATGCCTTGGGAGAAGCAACCCATGCAAGCAAGTCTGTTTTTCTCAGTCCTAGAGGGAACTGATCAACTCAGCTGCACATGCAAGATACTGCTCGACCGCTGGAGAAAAATGAGCATTTCTGGCTGGGAACTGAGCTGGCTGCCCAGGAGATTTGCGCAAATCCTAGGCTAAAAATCCTGTTGCAAGGAAATTTTGCGCAAATCCTGTTGGGAGGGTTGGCTGGCAAGATTGTGCAATTCCTAGAGGGAAGGCTAGTTTCCCTCTAGAAATGTGCAATTTTCAAGGGGAAGTTGCTCAACCTATAGTTGGACCAAGTTTGTGTGAGCATCCTGTGAGGGGAATAGATCAACTATGATCAACAGGTTGCCTTTGTGTGAGGAAAACATTGAAGCTTGAGTACTTGATGAAGCAAAAAAAAGTTCTATGTAACGTTGGTAGGCAGGCTCCAAAATAGGCTAAGGAAAAATTGTGGAGGGTGGTTGTAGCTGCTACGACATAATCACGATTGAAATTTTCTTTATGGGCCAACATAGTCACTACCAAGAGGTCAACCAGGAAGTCTCCCTTTGAATTGGTATATGGAAGGGTTGTCATTTTCCCTGTCCAACTAGCCATGCAGTGGCTAAAACTCTATAAGATGTTGAGGAGGAGCCATACTCTAACTATGAGAATAAATCAGTTGGTAGAACTATAAGAAATAAGAGGGGAGGTAACTTAGAATATAATCAAATATCATGGAAGGTTGAAGGCCCTTTTTGATAAAAAGGTAAAGGATAAACCTTTAAAGCTAGGTGGTGAGCACCAGTATTACAACAAGAATGCTGCAACTCCTAGGTTGCCAACTTTACTTTTATCAACCCGGTAGTTTCTAAGAAACTCGGAAGCAGTGGTGTTGTATGCACAAGTACTAGTTCTTACTGCAGGTTGTCACTTGGTCAGTCGGTGCAAGATCACTAGGAGCTCAAGCAAGCTTCTATAGATCTCAGAAGAAGCTCTATGTGTGATGAAAGAAAGAAAGATTACTCTACAGAAGCTATTCTAATTGCAGAAAGAAAAAAGACTGGACTGTAAAGCAAGACCTAGTAAACCATAATTAACAAGCTAATTCTACTTTTGCCAAAAAGACTATGAAAACCAAAAAAGTAATGCCATTACCTACTCAATAAATAAGACAACATCTAACCATGCTATTTTTGAATTAAATAAGAAAAAAACATATTTTTGGATTTCTATGTGTTTTTATGTGAATTTGACATGCATCTAATTTATTGTGTGTGAGTGTGGTAGTGAACAGGTGGCATTAAAGGGTGGTTTTGGAGCTTGGGAGGATGTGAGATGGTGTGGATGGGTCCTAGGAGGTCTTAGGTGTCCTTCTAGAAGCTTTTCTCACACTCGGTCTTCAAAAGAAAGCCTACAAGAAAAACTATAGGAGGACATAGGGAAACTATAGGAGGCCAACAGGGAAACTATAGGAGGCCTACAGGAGGAGGCCAAGAATAATTTCTGTTATTTTGAGGCTATGAGAGTGGGTGGAAAAGGTGGATGAAGGTTGGAAGGAGGTGTTAGGGTGCGTATGGTATACCATGAACCACCAGGAAAGAGAAACATGATTGGGTTTTCTCAAGGTGAGAGGAAGAAGTTCTATGAAAAATGTAGGAAACTAAGGCAGAATTGAGGTGAGCTTTGGGAAGATCCGTTGGGCATGGATCAGATGGGGGATGTGATTACTGATGAGCTAGCCTACTACTAGAAGAGATATGCTACAAAGGAACTAACAATTTACCAAGAAGATCAAGCAAACAATGAAATGAGTGCATTTAGGAAAAACATAGTTTTGCATTAAAATTATCTAGACTATGACCTATGAAAGGAAATGCCAAGAAATGTTGCAAGCAAGGAAAGCATGAAAGATGACTATTGCAAATTCGAAAGTGAACATGATAAGGAATGTCTAAAGCAAATTAAAACTGGACTATTAACCTACTAAAAAGCTGCAAACACTAGAAGTCCTATGAATGAGGAAAATCTATGTTTTGGGGGCAGCAAGAGGGTCTTTGCCTCAGATCATGGTCCCGGAGGGAGGAAGAGAGGCCAAGGCACTATTGCTAGCCTTTTGAATGTTTTCTAATTGCTGCTTAACCTGCTACAGAAAGAACAAATGGAAGCAAACTACTAAATCATCAAAAGAAACCTATTCTTAACCATAAAAGAAATATGTCTAATCAACAAACTTATCTACAATTGAAGTAAAGCATACAAATACAAATGGAGAGAATCTTGTCTGATTGGATTGGGCCCTAACCCAAGAGCTTCAGCCCTCTAAGGTAACTCAATGCTACCTCAAAAAGGATTCCATATTTATTATAAAAAAATAACAAGATTACATGAAACTGTCACAAAATAGTAAGCTTGAAATTTGAGCAGAGTTTACATAAGAAAAAATCCGACCCTAGTGAGGCCCTAGGCCTCTCTACTTATACATTTGAAGCTACCAATAGCTTCATTAAAATTAGGGAGGCTTGGCTCCCAAAACTCGATATAACTATCAGTGATCCTCCACTTGCTCATCTACCTTCTAGTGCATGATTCGACTGCTTATACTCCGAGCTGAATGAAGGGGAATTCGATGTGAGCAGTAATAAATGACATGGATTCCCTCCTATAAGTCCTCTCCTCTATCTACTTCGAGTTATTGCTGCCATTTAGCCACTGTATCCTTGACTTTTAACTCGAAATCCATCAATAATATGCATTAAATACATGTTAGATCACATGGCATCATAACTATCTCAACCCACTCTATTAGCATAAATATAATCAGAAAATAATAGAATAAGCTTAGAGAATGGCTGATTTGACTATGTTAGGAGGTAAAATGAGCCCATATAATTACCCATTTATGAGGCTCATCATCACCCCCCTACTGAAGGTGTTCCTCATCCTCTAAGAAACTTAGTCAATCTCCTCATATTTTATGGCCCTGGTGGCCTCCCTAGCATCCTAGGCTTCTGATGTGGTCTGCTCATGTTGGCCATAAAACTATGCCTTTATTTCTATGTCCTTCAACTCCTCCTCCTATTCTTCTTCTCTTTTGCCTTCCAGCATGGCTAATAGGAGTGGGGAACTCAGTTTGGGGCCAATCCAATTGAGCTTCAGCCTTTCCATGGAGCACTTGTACATTGGCACTCTTTTCAACACCTTCTTTAGCATCATGGGAGAATGGTATTCCCTGATTTGCAAACTATGAGGTAAGGTGTTCCATCTTCTCGTGCATTCATGCGCAAAATCATCCCTAAGTATCCTTTGCATATCTTCAAAGTGTGCAATGGCTTGTGCCTGATTGGTTAGATATTTATGGGCAATCTGAGGGTCATTGGCAAGAAGGCTGTGTGTGTTGATGAGTGCCATAGGGTCTGATGGCCTAGCTCTTACCATTAATGGCTCATTCTGCTCTTTTATCATCAATCTTTTCATTTTTGTTGCCCTAAATTCTTCATGGTTCATCCATGAGGCCATTGCCACTAATTGCAGGTCCCCTAGCTTGGGATTGGGGTCCCACACATTCATGTTTGTGAGGGCCATGTTGTGTAGGTAGAACTCTACCATATTTGCTTTATCCTCTGAGGTGCTTTGGTCACACAGGTCCATGAACTACCTGTAGTCTTGGAAAGGCATTGTGCCTCTTTGTGCCAAAGTCTTTATTTGTAATTGAAGCCATTGGTCCTTTAGATAGAGGCCATAAAATTTGGCTGGTGTTCTGCATTGTAATGCCTCCATGGATAAGTTGGCCATGTATGCCAGTTGAGTCTCTTTCTCCTGTAGCTACCTCCTTAGGATTTCATTCTCATTTTCAAGGTGGCTTCATGTGATGGCTTCTCGGTCTCTGAGAGCACCCAATTCTCTACCCATTTCCCTGAGTTTGTTTTCCATATGGCCAAAATCCTCAACTCCTTTGGATTTGGCTATCTCCATCCACCTGTGTGTTCTCACTCTCTCTTTCTCCAATTCGAAAAATAGTGTAATTGTAAATTTCTGTGGGATTATTCTGCCTCCTCAAGTAGATTGTAATATGAGGCAAGACTAGGCTAGCGGTTAGGTTCTTGTAGCTCTTTTTCTTCCTCCTTCACCTCTAGCTGTCCTTCTATCCTTTCCTCAAAATTTTGGGTCTCCTGTAGTTTAGATAGTGTCTCCTGTAGGACTATCTCAGCCTCTTGTAGGTCTGGCTTTGGGTCCTATAGTATTTCCTTTCGCTTCCATGTAGAATACCTTGGATTCCCCCTTTCATATGTGATAGGTGTCTTAGAAAGAGATTATTTCACCTTGGAAAATAGTGAATCTTCAATGGTAATGGGAAATTTTGAAGAGGGGTGAGGTTTTTTTGTTTTAATTCTTGTGCTCTTCCTTGCCCTAAAATACATGGAGGTTAGTCTTTTCCTCTTCTGCTTTGGCTTGACTGGTGTACTGAGGGCAGTGAGGGCAGCTGCTGCCTCCCTTTCCAATGTCTCAAGGGACTCTTCCCCTTGCCCTGCCTTCTCTGCCCCCTGTTCTCCTTCTTCTGTCTCTTTTTCTGTCTCTTCAACTTTTCCCTCCTCTATTTCTTTTCCTTCCTCCCTTTCTTGCTTTGCTATGTCACCATTGGATTCACCTTCTCCTCCTTGTTGTTCTTTCTCTTCACTGCTAGTAGGACTGACATCATAGGTCAATGCCTTTATGTCATCCTTAGCTGTCATATTTCGGAAAACTTCCCATGCTATAGGGATTGTAAAGGTATGGAGGGCTTCCTCTACTAGGAGTTTGATTAAGAAATGGTGAGCTAACTGTCTTGAATTTCCTGCTTGTACCTTGGTGCTGGATTCAATGAGGGACTAAAGGAAAAAATAAGGGATACTAAGCTTTTGATGTGCTGGGATATCCATGCCATATCTCAAGTCATGGAGGATTCTGAAATGATAACCATATTCAATGCTATGCCTCCTGTCACAAGAAATGTATTTGATTATTTGGTAGCCAACCTCAGTCTAGGATATGGTATACTAGCCCTTCTAATTCCATTTTTATCTTCCACAGGGGTTTCATTATTTTAGAAGAATTTCTTCTTGGCAGTGTGGCTAATGGATTTTCATCTTTACTCCAAGGAAGCCCAAGAGGAAGGGTAGTGACCCTATTGATGAATTCTGGGGTTATTTTGATGGAGAGGCCTCTAATGGTTACAGTGGCATGTGTTCTTGTGTGAGGGACCAGAGAGAGAAAATTCTTGGGCAATCTCCTCATCAAATCCAGTTTGCCCTTGTGAATATGTCCACTACTTGGGGATGTGCATGGAGCCTAGTGGAGTTAGTGGGCTCCGTTCTCATAAACCCTCCTGTCATACTGCTTGTGCTTTTTTAAAAACTAAATATGGAGGTGGAGACAGAGAGTTTTTGGGAAAAATGAAAAAATAGAGGAGACTGTGTTTTTCTTAAATAACAGAATTTTTTTATGTATTTTCTGTGCTCCTAAAGACTTATTTCCTCCTCAAATTGAGACTTCTTCTTTCATATATTGACATTAAATAGGGGGTATGCATGAACCCTACGTCTTCAGATGGAATTTCATGCCAAAAATCGTGTTTTATCCCTTCAAAATGGCTCATTGCCCCTCCTATATAAGCCCGTTGTCCCCCCTGTAGGTGCTCTTGTAGATTTCGTGTAGGTGCTCCTGTAGAAAACATCGAGAGAAAAGATAGGGAAGAAATCGATGGAGGATGGTGGTTATGAGGTTGCGAGGGCACAAGAAGGATGATGTAGCTAAATTACGAGGAGAAGATGAAGAAAAGGTGGTGAGGATGGTGGTTATGAGGATGGTGGTTATGAGGTTGCGAGGGCACAAGAAGGATGATGTAGCTAAATTATGAGGAGAAGATGAAGAAAAGGTGGTGAGAATACACGGGGAGGAGTGCTCATTACTCTTTATGGATATTTTCAGTTATGAGTGCTAAGCTGGCAAGGTGTATGTCGGCCATATTCAGACCATTGGTCCCCACCTACCTGGTCATCATGGCTCCTCCTCATTATCATCCTTCATTATTGCATTGGAGTTAACTCTTCCTCCACTACCTGTCCTTGGCATCATTTTCTTGAGTTGACTGTGCGCACGTGTGGGTGACATCTCGGATGAGTGGAGTCAACTAGCTGAAGGTGGAAAAGTTAACTAGCCACCTTTTCCTTGTTCAATCTCAACCACCGCGTTGCCTTTGTATGACTCCTAATTACACAAATGCAAATAGATGAGTGATTTAGTTACTTACCTGTGATCCGAGTGTATTTTCTGTGAGGTGGTGTGGCTCTCTCTCTGTTACATGCCTTCATTCTTCTTCATGCATGTTGTCTCTGCTAGCTAATGTCTGATTATGGACTTTTGCAGGTTCTTCTTTTGCTGGAGCTGAGTTGCATGTGCCTTTCCAACCTTTAGATGTGCACTCTTTTGCTGTTGGTGCTGGACTTCTATGGGATCAGCTGCTACAGGAATTCCTATAGGATCTCCTGCAGTTGCTTCTCCCCTGTAAACTTCAGCTTCTCCCTATGCTTGGAGCTCGAGAATAATTCCAGAGGTTTCATGCATGATGGATGGAAACTAGGTAAGATTTAGGTAAGGTTATTGGTGCCCTTTTCCTTTTTTAATTTTTGTTTTTTTTTTCATATTGGAAAATTGTTTTTTTTTTTGTGTTTTTCTTCGATAGGAAAAGAAATTATGCTTGGGGGTGTGATGCAGGCTTGGAAATGATAGCAAGGAGGCTTAAAGGTGGTAAGAGGGATGATAAGTTCCTCATGAAGCTCTCCTAGAACCTCAAATTTCCTTCTGTAGATATTTTTGGCTCTCTGTAATTCTTATAGGAGCCTCTTGTAGAAAACACAGAGCTTGCTATAGAAAACACAGTTTTGGAAAAAAACTATAGTGGGGTGAAAGAGACGCCAAATATGATGGAGGAAGGTGTGGAGAAGGTGATATGGATGTTGGTGTGAATGTCAGGGTTCCCTTGGCACCTTCTTCTGCTTCCTGTAGTCCTCTTGCAACCCTACAATGCAACAAAAATTCATTTTTCTTTTCTCTTTTTTGTTTTTTGTTTTTTGTTTTTTTTTTTTGTTTTTTTGTAAACAACTAGGACACGTCAGAGAGGTTTTCACCTTAATTGCCTGCCCTGGGTGCCTCCAAGGGAGGTTTTCACCCAGGGATCTTATTCTTTTTTCCTCTTATTTTTCATCACTTAGCTGCCTCGAAAGAGGAATTCAACCCAATGATGGGACTCAAGCGCCTCATGGAGGTTTTCACTTGGGTCCTTATTTTTTATTTTTTATTTTCTTCAATGAGTGGGTGAAGTAGAAGTTAAGACATGCTCCACTACCATCACTATTTTATTCAAATCTTCAATAAACTCTCGCTTGGAGGGGGGTTTCATGTAGACTTTCAACCGATGTCAATTTACAAGCATGGGGATGGCTTCATCATCAATGTTTCTGATCAAAACTGAACCATTGTCATTGCATTTCTCCATAGTGTAGGGTCCCAACCATCTTGTCCTCAACTTGCCTTTGAAATCTTTGTATCTTGAATCACATAGTAGTGCCCAATCTCCCTCTTGGAATTGCTTCTCCTTGATATTTTTGTCATGCCATATCTTTCTCTCAAGCTGAACTACCTCTGTATGCAGAAGGGCTTGCAATATGTATTCATCCAATCCATTGAGCTGAAGTAATCTCTCCTTTTGTGTATGGTTGAGGTCTAGGTCTAGCTGGGCTGCCATCCTTAGGGTATTGAATTTAAACTCTATTAACAACAAAGCCTTCTTCCCATAGACCAGTTCATAGGGTGTGAACCTGGTGGTGGTCTTCCATGCTGTGTTATAGGCCCAAGTGGCCTCAACTAATCTGTCCGCCTAGTCTTTTCTGCTGTTGGTTACTACCTTGGTTAGGATACCTTCCAAAGCTCTGTTAGTGACCTCCACTTGCCCATTGGCTTGCGGATGCTAAGGGGTGGAAATCATGTGCTTGATCTTATGATGTATGAGTAGGTCTTCAATTAGGTTGGAAGTGAACTGACTGCCTTGGTCTGTGACCAACTCTCTCGGGTACCCGAATTTGTAGAATATGTTTTCTCTCAAAAACTTAGCTACTTTTTCTTTTGTTGCTTCTTTGATTTCTTTTGTCTCTGCCCACATTGTTAGGTAGTCGGTGCACACAATGATGCACTGCTTCTAATTTGAAGGTGGGTTGATAGGCCCCACAAACTCCATGCCCCACTACTCAAATGGCTCAAAGGTCACTTGAGGTTGCATGGGGATTTCATCCTTTGGAGTGGGTTTTCCCATCCATTGACACCGATCACACTTTCTCGTGTATCTCCTCACATCCTGATAAAGAGTGGGCCAGTAGTAGCCTACTTGCAGTATCTTGATGGTGGTTCTTTTTGCTGCAAAATGACCTCCACAAGGCCCATCATGACAGGTCAGGAAGATGTCAAAGACTTCCTCCTCTCTGATACATCTTCTCAAGATGTGATCTAGTCCAAGTTTGAAGAGATTGCCTCCAATCCAGGTGAAAGAGGCACTTTTCCTTACTATCCTGCTCTTCTCTTTTGAGGACAGGTGTGGTGGGAACTGTAATGAAACCAGGTACTTTGCTTTATTAGCCAACCATGGAGAGAGTACTGATATAGAAAATAGGTGTTCATCTAGCATTTAGTCATCCACGATTCCTTCTTCACCTGCAGGCAAATTCACTCTAGACTAAAAGTCAGTAACAACATTCTCTTTACCAGGCTTATCAATAATTGTCAAATCAAACCGCTACAGTAAGCGAAACCATCTAATAATGTGAGAATTTACATTTGGTTTGTTCATTAAATATCTAATTGCAGCATGATCTGATGGTTCGGGTGCTGGCTCTAATGATAGTCTCTCAAACTTGACTGCAATCACTTCAATATCCACCTCTCTCTCCCTTGTATTGCCTTCAAGCATATCAGTCATTAAACTGATAGCTTCATTCCTCTTGTGAAGAGTCACAATCTTCCTAAATTATAATCAGAGGCAACAAAAAAAATAATCCCTATTTATATCTATTACTATGGCGACCTTTCAAAGAAAGGATTTACGCTACACTATGCAAGCACAATGGATTAACTTTCAATCCGATACAAAGATATCGAAAATACCAACGGATCACCGTGGAGTTCAGACCATCCAATAGCTAAATCGCTATGTAATGTGGCAACAGAGCATTCAGCCAATTAATTGAGGAGCATACAACATTCAAACCAGATTGAATTTCATTTGGTGTAGGCACGCACAACGCCTCTATCTGCTCTTGATGTGAATTATTAAAGAACCGCTCTACAGCGGACCCCTCTCCACGCGGATATCTCAGGAACGCACAGCTAACTCCGCACATATAACTCTGTCCTTCAACAAATCGATACATGCAACCATCCAGAATCCTACTCAACCACAATGCATCTCTGTATTCAACAAAAATTATAAAGAAACTCCGTGCTAGACGTTTGAGAATCGCCTTGAAGCAATAGCTAGAGAATACGCTGCCCAAACAATAACTCTATTCGCTGTTTTTATATCACTCTGCCTCGAGCCAGACGTTGGAGCCAGAATACAACACATCTCTTTTAGGTCAAGCCATTACTGTTGGGAACCAAAAAAACTCGAAGAATGACAGATGTAATAAAGTAACCATCGATATGCTAGCACACAAGCATTCCAGTTGATTCTGCATGTGCTTCAGAGCTTTGATTAACTGCTACTGATTGACCCTAAAATACAATAATAATCTACTCGGTAGACAATGGATCAATGGAAAGCTTCTTGGTAGGTGGTTTTGAGACATCAACTCGAACCGGTGTTGCACGTTTCACACCTCTCCCAACCACACCAAGATGCGTTACATTACCACTGGAAGGGACTTGGTGAGCTCCAGTATTGTAGCAATAATGCTACAACTCCTGGGGCTTCCTGTCTCTCATTTTATCAACCCGGTAGTTCGTACAAACTTGGAAGCGACGGTGTTGTATGCACAAGTACTAGCTGTTGTCGCAGCTGTCACTTGGTCAGCTGGCACAAGTCCGCTAGGGCTCAAGCCAACTTCTATGGGCTCATAGAAGAAGCTTTATCAATGATGGACGAAAGCTAGCTCAAAGAATATTAATCTACTTGACAAAAATGAACTGAAAGCAAATCAAAGCATGTAAACCTAGGAAACCCTAATTTAACTAGTCTAGCCTCTATAATGCAAATGACGTGAAGGAAACTTCTACCAATGCTGCTATTACCTCTGATAAGTGAAAATGCATGGATCTAAACTGCTTGCATCATAAAAGACATGTTTTTGTATTTTTCCTTTAAGTGGATGGGATGATTGTGATTGTGTGCTAATTAGGGTTTGGTTGTGCAGATGGGATGGAGAAGGAAGGAAAGCGTGGGACAGGTTGGGGAGAATAGGTGAGGTCCCTATGGACCCTTAGCATCCATCCACAGAGGTTTTCCACATTAAGAAGCTCAGCAACCGAGTGAATGGCCTCCTACAGGATGTCTGCAGGGGATCCTACAGGGTACTCAGAGGTTTCTACAGGATGTCTATAAACTGCTACAGGATGCCTACCGTGAAGGTTTGAAGTGATGGAGGAGTGATGGAATGGTAGGAAGAGATATGTGAGGTAGGGATAAGGCTAGTGATGGCTCAGAAGTGGAGGAATGAGATGGGAAATGGGTGTAGGGAGTATGTTGAAGGTAGAGGGTTATGTCAATGAAAGGTTGGGAAATGAAATTACGTGAGGAGTGGAAGACTTTGGGAGAGGACAGAACGAAGTGAAGGTCGAGGAGATATGTTTGCATGCGTGATCAAGATGGAGGAGATGGTAATGGAACGAGAAAGAGGAGTGTAAATGAAACAAATGATTATGACTGTCAGCAAACCGAAAATGCATCAACCTAAATTACTTATGCCATGAATTCAATGAACGGCAATCCAAAACGCGAAGAGAAATATGTATGAGGCTATGATGAAAGTATGTGTGCAGGTGTGAATGACGAGGAAGCATATAATCAAAACCGTGACTGTATTGCAACAATCATCAAGTAAAGTAATGCGTGTTTTTGGTGGCTAGTTATGGACTGCACCCCAATCTTCAAGAGAGATGGCAGTGAGCCTTAACAACCGTTTTGCTGGAGCTCCAATTGATGGTATCTATCCTCTGCTACACTAAACAAGTGGAAACAACTGCATCATGAGCAAAATCTATCCTACTCATAAGAAAACCAAATCACCAAACTGTAATTCAAATTGCATGTGCAAACGAAAACTTAAAGTGCTGGAAATGAAATGGAAACAACACTACAGCAGAGGGGATCTATGGCTCTTAGGTTGGGCCCTAACCTGAGAGCTATAGTCTCCTTAAGAAACTCAGAACTAGATCACAAACTGCCTTCTTTATTCATAATTTGATGTCATGCCAAATTGGCTTACAAAAAGGAACGAAAACTGAACTGTGCTCCAAAATTACAATAGCAATACGAGAGTTTCAACAACGTATCTAAGGCTAAGGCCTTCATACTTATACAAAAATGATGATCCACCAAGTGCCCTTGATTTTGGGAGATCGGCTGTCCAACTACAGTCTAACTGTGGATCCCGTAGGGCAGTCATAACTACTGTTCCTGTAGAATAGTTTATGACTGCTGTTCCTGTAGGACAGCTGGCTACTTCTTAAGCTCAGAGGGGAGATGGATTGGAGCTCAGAGTTCTTGGTGGGAATCACGAGGAATGTCCCAAGACCGTGGACATTTCTCCACAAAATCAGTAGTGCCACCTCATTGTCTCCTTATCCCCTTTTTCATTGTCTCTTGCTCCCTTTTTAATTCCAAAACCTGGAATCATAATGCATTAGTCACGTAGATAAAGTGTCTAACCTTCT
>APFE030901289.1:87655-173454 GCA_000404065.3 Pinus taeda | reverse complement strand
GAATTGTTCATTTATGTAATGTAAAGGAGGTTTCCCCCTCAAAGAGGCTGAATTCTAAGGCATTGATCTATCTTTTCTATCTTTTTGTGAGTTGGGTTCATAACAATATTATTTCCAATGAAGGAGTAGTATTAGATATCGAGAAGATAAAAGCCATCATGGAGTGGCCTACTCCTCAAAATGTGAAATAATTCAGATCCTTTGGGATTGGATGTGTATTACTAGAGATATATTTGGAAATTTACAAATATTAGGCATCCAATCATGGCATTACGTAGTAAAGGAGTTAAAATCCAATGGGTAAAAAGAATGTGCAAATAGTTTTGAGCTATTAAAACATGTACTCACACATGCACCAATAATACAAATAAAAGACCTGAAAAAGGATTTTGTGGTTTGCACAGATTACTACAAGGAAGGGCATGGTGGATTCCTAATGCAAGAAGGATAGCTGGTTTGTTATGAATCAAGGAAGATGAATGAGCATGAGTTACATTATGGCACTAATGACCTTAAGATGGCAGTGATAGTGTATTTTTTGAAAATGTGGAGTATTACCTACTAGGAAGGAATTTTTCCTTAATGTCAGATCATGAAGGGTTTAGGTATCTATTTGACCAACCTAAGCTAAATGAAAGATAGGAATGGTGGCTAGCCTTGATTAATGAATTTGATTTTTATATAAATTACCTTAAAGGCAAAGAAAAAAAAAGTAGTAGATTGACTTTGCAGTATGCTACAAATGGCTCATATGGCAGCTATGTGGGCCCTAGATTCACACCACACTATGTAAATGGTGCAAAGCCTAGGAACATCTAATATTTCTTGTTTATATTTTTCTCAATTAGGGGTTTCTCAATTTTTTTCATTTGTTTCATTCATTTCTTTAGGAGTTATGTTCGAAACAATTAAAACCTTTGAAAGAGAGTACTAGGTTTGTTTCCTTCACCTACTTTCAGGATGAGTAATTCATACACTTAGGGCTTAACATACATAATATGGGTATGGTGGAACTTCGAGAAAATGAATGACATGAAAAGAACAATAATTGGGTGCTTAAGAATGTAGTCATTAAACATAAACATAAAATAAATTTGCATTTAAAATTCAATACCCATGTGATATTCATAAGAAGAATGAATACTTCATGAAATCTTGATTTGTATCAAAAAACTTAGGCAAAAATCATACTGATTTAGTCCTATCATTTGATACAACATAAAATCATGCATTAGACAATAAGATGTTCCATCAAAAAAATTCCATGACAAATTGAATTTGTATTAAATTGAAATTGCAAACTCAAGTTACATCAAAATCACATGATTGGAGGAAAAAGTACTCATAGCCCATCATGTACTGTACAATCCAAGATCTAATCATAGTTCCAGATCACAGGACTAGCACGTTTCAAAAAATTATGATAGAGTTTCCATACAAAAAAATTCCAGCTCCCTTTTCATACATCAAAATAGGGATTATTTATAAGTCACAACACTCTAGGACCTAAACCCTAAACTAGTAGTGGTAATAAAAATCACTAGGAAATTTACATTCTATAGAAACCAATTTATAAAGAACATCTTCTTGACACTTCTGGTTGTCAGGGTGGGGTCCCCCTTCCTCATCGCACTACTCTGGTTGTTAATATTCAACATGTGACTTAGCAGAGGAACACATAAATTAATGAGGTGTGTGTTGCATCCCTAGATTCAATGTTGATGGTGTTCATTGGGTGGAGGTAGATGATACTATTGTTGTAAGATTCTTGAATTTCTTATGATTCCATTTCTAAGCTACAAATATATAATAGGATATTAGGATCTGATATTAGTTAAAGGAAATGTAGAATCATATTCCAAAGGCTAGAAGCCTTTGAAGATCTCTTTCAATTTGAGAATAATGTAGAAGGATCATTCCAAGTGTTTGATGATGTTTTTAGGTACCACTACATATCTTTCCTTTTTAAGATTCTATAGGATAATTTATGTATGCTTCCAAGGAAATTTGATAATGTGATACAATCCCATTCATGTCCATGAACCTTAGAAAACCTCTCCTAAATAATGGCTCAAAATATTCCATGACCTTCATTACCTTGTCAAACATCTCTCTTTCCTTCTTCTCCATTTACCCTATGTTATTTATTGCATTGTTGTGGTTTTGTCTCCAGTATCATTCTTGTGGTTTTTTCCTCCTTTTTGGCCTCTACAACCAATACCCATTTTTCCTGTAATAGTGTAAGTCACTCCCAATTCTCATAATTTACATATCATTAGTGATCTTATATGAAATAGTGTGATATGTCACCTTAATATTGGATTCAAAGGAATGTTTCTTTTTGATGGTGTCTAGCTCTCGCTTGACCTAGTCATATGACTTCTCTTGTTCCTCTACGCATCTTTTTAATTCTTCAATTTCTCTTTGTTTTCCAGCCAATTCTACATCTCTAATAGCCCATAAATTCCTTAGTCTATTAACTTTTCCATTCATTGAAAATTTTTCCAAAATTGTAGCCAAATTTCCTATTGGGTCTGGATGATGAAAATTTCTCCACCGCTTTTGACTTTCATATCAGACATTTCTAATTTCAATATAAAGACTTGGTATTTGTATTGTTATGCCTCTTGGGTGACTTCATAAAAATTTTCACCAACTCCTCTTTTTATTTCTCTACCTCCATCAACTTCATCGTCTGAAATGGATAAGCCTGCCACTTTCCTTGTCTTCTCAAGAGTTTGATTTCATTATTCTTTTCATATAACATATTCTTATATTCTTGGAATTGATTCTCAGAAACAAACTTTTTTAGAATTTCCTTCTCCAAGCCTTCAATTTTCAACATTCTTGCCCTAGTTTTCACTTTCTCTTTCTTCAATTTCTTCTCTGCCCTATTTAGTCCTATATTTATATTTTTAGGGATGAATGGGATTTAAATGCTTCATGCTATGTGATGTCATTGAGAGCCTTGGAAAAATTGTAGGTGATAGGAAAAGATATTTAGGATAGATCAATGGTGATCTGAGTGGCCCCATAGTCTTTGACAGAGTGAACTTATTTTCCCTTGGCCTTCAAGAGTACCAAATTCAACTTAGCTCCCTTGTAATCCAAGTCACTAATAATTTGAGTGTCTAGAATTTTACCAATTTCAGTAAGTCGAAGGTCTATTTTCATTTCTTGTTTATACTCTTTGGTTGTACTTTCAAATTATACAATGAGGGATGATGGTTCCTTTCCAGTCTAAATATGAGAGGTCTACATGGCCTTCAAGGAAGTTAAGGTTGTTGATTTGACATGTTTCACTATGACTTGTGAGCCTTTAGATATCATGTGATTACTTGATGTACCTAAAATAGTACATGCGATCACTGCCAAGGATTTATAAATTCCCTCTTGTTCATCATCATCATCTTCTATCTCTATCACTTTGAACTTATTAGAGTAGGAATCTCTTTCCTAATCTATTTCCATGTCATCAATCTTGCTCCTCTTAGTATCAGAAAACTGAGAAGATAGTGAGTATGCTAGTAGGAGCACTCATTTTACTTCTTGAAAAGTTGTTTTATTTGTTGCTTGCTCCAATAGAGGTCTTGACTCATGTTGGTGCATATTATTGTCTTTGTTTTGTTGAAATGTGTAACTAGGTTTGGTCTTCACAAATATGAAACATACTTTTGATTCTTGAATATTTTAAAAAGAAAGAAAAAATATTATTGTTATTTTTGTAAAATGGGTTTCACGCTCAAGCTATTTTATTTAGAGGTCAAGCACCCATTGAGTGCTTCTAGGGTTTTTCCTAGGATCAATAAGTCAAAAGATTTATTGTCATATGAATAATACCCCATCGATCACATTGTAACTTGTAAGAATAAATATTTTTTTATTTAAAAGTGTCAAAATACCCTCCAAGACTAGGACATCCTTACAACTAAAAAGTCAGCCCCATTAGGGCATGTCCTCCTCCTTGGAAGCCTATATAAGGGAAATAAATCAACCTCCATTAGTCACTCACTCATATTCTGATCATCTAAGTGAAGGATAAGTAAAATTAGGCTAGGAAAGAAGGAATGTTGTGATGGGGTCCCCTGGGTCAGTTTTGGGGTTAAAATAACCTAAATTTTGATGTATTTTTTGTAACTAATGTAAAGTCTCCTTGATTTGTGGATGTGGAGCATGTATATAATTAGGATTCAAAGGGGTTTTAGCTCCTTGTTTATGTAAAAGGCTATAAATATGTGTGTCTTAGAGAGTCTAAGGCATGTTAGAGATATCTGGGATGTAATGGGTCAATAAGAGAGAAGTGATAGTGTAGAGAAGTGGTTCATATAGAAAAAAAAGGCTCTATAGCTGAGTGCACATAGGCCTAGGTAGAGTCCGTAGTTGAGTGCATGGACCCCTGCAGCTGAGTGCGCAGAGGCCTAGGTAGAGTCCATAGTTGAGTACATGAACCCTTGGAGCTGAGTGCACAAGGTAGTTTTGAGTCTGTAAATCTGAATTGAAGATAAATAAAGAAATTTACCGATGAAATCTTGTGTATATTTGTTTATCTTTGTTTACTTCTGTTTAAAATATATGTTGTGGATGAATAATGTGTTTATGAAATATTCATCTAACGATGTGCGATTCTATTGAATAAGTCTTAATAAATGTACGTAATGCATGTTAAGTACTTTGACAAAGACTGTGATGAATTCTGTTATGTTTACTAAATAAATTAAGTAGATCTACGTGAACACTAATTAAGGGTTGTTCTCCAATGCGTGTAAGTGGATAAATAAACTATTAAGGGTTCACAAAGACTGATAGTCAACCTTTGCGAAGGTTTGAAAGTTGTTTAGTAGATTTGTAGTATCAAGCCCTAGGGGCTTATCAATCTATGTAAAGGCATATCCAGGGCACTAAAAGATATCACACACATCTCTGGATGCAGAAACTTGGTTCTTGCATCCCCCATACTACTTTGGGTGAGAATGCAACCTACACTACGAGGGTTTTTTCTGAAAGGGCCAGTAGTGTAAGGATTTTTTGGTTGGCGTAACTAACTCTGAACCTAGGTCAGGACCCCCTAAGCCAACAAATGGTTATGTTTCCAGGGCTGGGATTGAACTGAAGAAGATGTGTGATGTTGCATCACTGGAACCCGACCAAGAAAGAAATTGAGAATTGGTTGGATTGGAAGATTCATGAGTTCATGGTGCAAGAAATTAGGAATCATGCCTGTCAAAGGAAGAGTGGTTGAACAGGTATCTGTATATAGAGATACATGAAATAATCCTCTACACTTTTCCCATTGAACTGTACAAGTGGTTAGCCAAATTGACAGCCAGCCAAGGAAGGTGGAAGCATGATAATCCTATAGTGTGGACTCCTGAATTATTGCGATGGTTAGAAGCCTCTAAAAATCAAATCGCATGGGATATTGATCATTGGCTCAATTGATTCTGGGAGGATTTGTTACAAAATTCGTGGTTGATACCTCAGTCAACTACAGCGAAGCAGAGTAGAGATTTTTCAAGGGACAGTGAGGTAAATATTTAAGATCTTTGAATACCTGGATTAAAATGTTGTTATGTGAAAAACAGGTTATGTCATTGCCTTGATGTTTGAAGCTATGTGAAGTGGAACCACGACTAGAATATAGCCCATTGATCGAACCTCCTTTGAGTGACAATGGTGGAGCGGTAAAAGCCTCATTGTAGAGATTTGTCTAGATGATAACATAGGGTTTTATGTGAACACATCATCCGACCACTCGACCTCCACCTACACCTCCACCGCATACACCTTCGCCCACACTTCCAGCACCACCACCACCATTCAACATGTCAAACACAATGAAGCTATCGATTTTCAAGGTCATAGGGAGTGAAGATACATAGCAGTTTTGGTTTGTCACGAATGTTCGGTGGATGACATAGCAGATTAGTGATGAAAATATAAAGAAGACACAGTTGGTCATCACTCTATAGGATCATGCGCTGACTTGGTATATTAAGTATTGTTTTGATAATCCTCTGTAATCGCTAGCAGGAACTAAGGCTTCTTTAAATAAGGAATTTAGTAAACCTAAAACTAACTCGTAGTCAGTAGTTGGATTTAAGGAAATCACGATGAGGGTTGATGAGACACCTTGGGAATTATATCAAAGGTTGAAATGTGTGATTCAAGAAGCTAACATGCAGCTCACAGATGGTCAACATCCCGAGTGGTTTATAGCTTTTCTTCTGCCTCACCTGAGGATTGCTCTATTGCAATAAAAGATAGGAACTCAGGAAGAAGCCCTGGAAATTGTGATGAGGTTGCCTGCAATGCCCATTCAAGATGCAACCTTGGGGGCACATCAGATTCACTCTCAATTATAGAGCCTCTGCTTAGAATTTCAGAGCTTGAAGAAAGACAAGGAGACTAAATTAGAGGTACACGTGGAAGTTTGGTGTCTAAAGTGTAAGAGCCAGGGACACGATAAAGACCACTGTCCCATATTGATGAATTATATTACAGGAGGGGGACCAAGTCCCCTGAGGCCAGAAGCTCCAGTAGGGCCAAGCGTGGGGGCTATGCTATGGTGCGATATTTGTCAAGTTGTTGGAAAACACACAACAAATAACTATCATTTGCTTCCAAAGTTCATCCAGGAACCTCAACAATTATTCTGTAACTTCTGAAAATTAGTGGGCCGCGATGAGCACCACTGTCACAACTATGAGTTGATGATGGAAATAACACCTACATAACAAATGCAAGCAGAAACTCGGCCTCTAGAGCAGGGCATCGGAGGAATGCTTGGAGGATATAAGGGTCGAGGGCGAGGCTGAGGAGGAGGAGGGTCTGGTAGAGGCCGGGTTCAGGTTATCTGTTACAACTGCAAAACACCAAGTCACTACGTGTAGGAGTGTCAGAATAAGACATGCTCGTCATGTCAATATTGCAGCTAATTTTACCACACGATAGAAAAATTCTTGATGCTGATAGCTAAGGTGGAGGAGAAGAAGGAACAACCTCAGAAACCTACGCATAACTTATAGATGATGAGAGCTGAGCCCCGTGAGGAAGATCACAGCTTGAATATAGTGTTGAGAAGTGGAATAACGACTCACGATGATAAGGGTAAAAAGCTTGATGAGGATGGATGGGTTCACAAGGCCCTAGAGAAGGAACTGGGTTTTGATCTAGCACGCACTAGGGAAACATTTATGGAGGCCAAGAAAAGCTTCGCTAAGGCATCCACCTCAGGGAGTCAAGACAAGGTGCAAGACACCAGCGCACCTGCAGAGGTTGACCCCTCTGTTATTACTATAATTTTAGAGACCTGCATAAAACTGTTGCATGATAGAAAAGTTGTGGAAGGCCTACAGAAGTTAATAAAAAAATGCGCCAGCAAAGAGAAGGTCCCTGATGGACATTGGGTGGCCAAAAAAATTGGCAAACATAAGGCAAGAACAAGGCACGAGATGAGGCTCACCATGCAGATAGGAGATTATGAGATGGACCAGATCATCATGGATCTAGGGTCTGATGCAAACATACTACCGAAGAAAACATGGGAAAGAAAGGGGATACCTTCACTACAGTGGTCTCCGATTTAGCTCAGAATGGTGAACCAGTAGAAGATCATCCCTATGGGATGATTATATGGAGTAATAGTTGACATAGAAGGTGCAAGCACGATGGATGACAATAATCCATACCTTGCACTCCTAGTAATTGACTAGGCCATTGACATGAATGGGGTCATCAATTTGAAGAAGATGATAGTTTCATTTGAAAGGAAATTGCTTCAGGTTGTAGTTCCATTGGACCCTATAGAAGGGGCATGCTACGATGAACCAGTCCGCGACTATGAAGAAAGTGATGATCAACTGGATCAGATCTACAAAATAATAGCATGAGACTAGGAATGGATCAAACCAACAGCAGATGGATTGATTCCAAGGGACCAGGAAAGTTCCTGTACCTCTGATTTAGATCAAGAGTTGGAACATTGGCAAAATCGTTTGCATGAAGTATCCACGTTGTGATGCAATATCATGACAAAATCATTGCATTGTGTTTCGTCAGAGGTAAGGAACTTACCTTATTATGATGGTTTAACTGACCTGGATAATTTTTTGGATACATTTGAGCGTGAAGTTCCTGAGGATCACCGCTTCCAAGCATTAGACTTGGCACTGCATGCTATGCTCACACGATGGTGGGGTACACACAAGGATAGATTTGATGGATGGCAGGATTATAGAAGGATAATGAGATTACGATTTGGGTAGCCTAACGCTAGATTAACTGAGAAATATAGCGAGAATGATGATCCACATGATCACCTAGAAAAATAGATGAAAGCATGGGGGACAAAACCACAGCGGGAGTGGGTACACTTATTTTTCCATACTTTGGATACAATTCCCATGAACTGGTATCTTGAAACGGAGCTCTGCCATGGCACCGCGAAGTGGGATATATTGAGGGAGGGGTTCTTATTAACATTCAATTTTGAGACGACTTCGCGAGCATCGATGAATCCCTACGGGAGATTAAGGAAGTTATCTTCAGAATGCCACAAGAACCTATGGAGTGGGTCCAACTATATTAGAGCACCCATCTGCGCCATGTGATAGAATGTTATAATGTGATAGTTGAAGAGGAGGATGACGATCCAAGAAATATTAATATTCCAGAGGCAGAAGGGCATCACAAAGTCTAGGGCCCACACATAGACAACCCGTACATCGCCACACCATTGAAGACAAAGCAAGTAAACATTGGTACTGAAGTAGATCCGAAGTTTGAAAATATTGGAGATTCTTGGGACGATGCTACTGTGGATAAAGTTGTTGAGTTACTCCATGAATATCAAAATCTTTTACCTACCAAGTTTTCAGATTTGAAGGGCATAGTGGGAGATTTGGGCATTATGAAAATCACTCTCAAACTAGATGCAAAGCCTATTAAACAAAGACCCTATCACTTTAATCCTACATACAAGGAAAAGGTTCACCAAGAGTTGGATATGATGCTCGAGGCGAGCATTATCGAACCATTTGAAGAATTTGATTGGGTAAGCCTGATGGTCGTTTAGGAGAAGAAACATAAGGGAGAAATAAGTATTTGTGTAGATCTACAGAAGCTTAATGATGTATGTGTCTATGATCCCTTCCCGACGTCATTTACTGATGAAGTATTAAACAATGTTGGAGAGCAGGAGGCCTACTCATTCATTGACGGGTTCTCGGGGTACCATCAGATTAAAATCACACCTGAGGATAGGAAAAAAATGACCTTTTTGATAGAATGGGGTTGTTTTCAATACCCTGTGATGTTGTTTGGACTCAAGAATGCATCTACGATATTCTCTCCCGTAGTCATCGTAACATTCAAGGAGTTCATTCATACGTTCCTGGAAGTATACTTTGATGACTGAACAATTTTCGGATTAGTAAAGCACCATATAGCAAGTTTGCACTTGATGTTGGATACATGTCATAGATACCAGATCACACTGAAGTTGAAGAAATGCATCTTATATGTTCCCTTTGGAATCTTGTTGGGTGACATGGTGTGCAAGAAAGGGATGATGGTGGACCCTGCAAAGATTCTAGTAATCATGAATTTGGAGGCCCTGACAAACATTAAGCAGCTACGGGCAACGCTGGGACATACAGGATATTATAGAAATTTTATCAAAGCATATGCTCAGATTAGCATGCTCATGGAAAAGCTGCTGAAGAAGGACACAATGTTCTGTTGGGATGAAGAATGTCACCGCATCTTAGATGTCTTGAAAGAAAAGATGGTCACTACACTGATCTTGGTATTCCCGGATTGGAAGAAGGAATTTCATGTACATGTGGATGCCTCTTGAATTGTGTTGGGTGCAATATTAATGCAAGCTAGTGAAGGAGAAATGGACCAACCTATAGCCTTGACGAGTAGGAAATTATCGAAGACTAAGAAGAATTAATCAATGATTGAGCACGAAGGATTGGCCATGGTGTACGCATTGTAGAAGTTCATGCACTATCTATTAGGAGGGAATTTCAAGATGTACACAGATCATTTTGCTTCGAAATACTTGGTCAATAAGCCTGTGTTGGGGAGGAAGATCTGCATATGGCTACTACTATTCCAGGAGTATGAATTTGAAGTAATTGTGAAGACAGTGAGGTTAAATGCAGGACCTGACCATCTGTCGCGGATTGAAACAGGAGAGGAGCCTAATAATCTGGAGGAAGGGATGCTAGATGCACAAAACTTCATGGTGTGCGTAGAAGACAACCATTTTGTAGATATTTCACATTTTGACTACAGGGATGGCACCAAAAGGGTATACAAGTTAGCAAAAGAAGAAGTAGTAGTGCACGACAGAGTTTTTAGTTATTGCATGACATTTGTATAAGATGGGTATAGATGAAATATTGCGAAGATATGTGCCAGATTTTGATATAGATAGCATTCTAACTGAAGCTCGTGGAGGGGCTGCAAGAGGACATTATGCAGGAAAGGCGATTGCGTAGAATATTTTGCATGTAGGTCTATGTGGCCAATGCTGCACAAGGATTCCAAGGCATATTGTAAGGCGTGCAATGCATGTCAGAGAACAAGAAAACCATCGCCAAGGAATGAATTTCCATTACAACCCCAAGTATCTTTACAGCCCTTTGAGAAATGGGTGATTGACTTCGTTGGGCCAATTCAACCCCCAGGGAAGAAAAGTGGTGCGTGCTACATCATCACTGCGACGGAATATCTAACCAAATGGGGAAAGACATAGTCGGTTAAGGATTGTACAAGGGGATAAAATATAAAAATAAATAAATTTGAGTGTGTCTTAACTAGATTTGGCTACCTGAAAGTGTTGATGAGTGACAAAGGTACGCACTTTTTGAATGAAACAATCAGCGCGTTAACAAAATAATTTCAGGTCTATCATCAGAAGACTACACCATATCACCCATAGGCCAATGGAACTATTGAAAGCTTTAATAAGATTATGGAGAACGTGTTGATGAAGATCTGTAATGCACAGTGAAATGACTGGGATGTTCACATACCAGTAGTACTATGGGCGTATAGGACTACACGCAAGAAGCTGACAAGGAAAACGTCATTAAGACTGGTATATGGTGTCGAAGTTGTAACACCAATGGAGTATATTGTGCATAGTCTTTGCATCGTAGCTCTCATATGTATGGCAGATCATGAAGCCTTGGAGGAACGACTGGCACAACTGATGGAGCTTGAAGAGGACCGATTCTTGGCAGGTTTCTATTAGCAAGTAAAAAAGTAACGTGACAAAGTATGGCATGATCACCACATCAAGCTTCACACGTTCAAGGTAAATGATCTTGTCCTATTATATGATAGTAAATTCACTAAGTTTCTAGGAAAATTTCAGATGCATTGGTTGGGGCCATATATTATCAGAGAAACTGCAGATGGAGGAAGATGTTCAACTCGCAAAGCTGAATGGAGAACCTATTCCGAGAAGGGTGAATGGAAGCTGCTTGAAGTTATATACAAGAGATCCTACACAATGACTATATGGCGGTAGGATAGTCTTAGTGCTCTAGGTAGTTGTAAGGGAGCGCGTGACTATAAACTACACTGCCAAAGTTGGAGGACTACACAACAAGCAAGCTGCGTGGACAATGACGAAGATGCAATCCAGGGAGCTACGCTCAAGTAGTTGCGCCATGGAAGGAGGCGCTATGCAGCACAACAAAAAAGTGACCGTTGGAATCATTGTTCATGAATTGATGGCTAGAAGACGGTTAAGAGGAGCAGGTTGGCGGCATTTAAGGTAAAAATA
The DNA here is from genome assembly GCA_000404065.3 of Pinus taeda. Taxonomy (NCBI): domain Eukaryota; kingdom Viridiplantae; phylum Streptophyta; class Pinopsida; order Pinales; family Pinaceae; genus Pinus; species Pinus taeda. The sequence continues at coordinate 161,651 of APFE030901289.1, read as the reverse complement.
TTTGAAGATATGCTACCAAAACAACATTAATTGTCATAATTTGGGGGGAACGATCGGATTTGAATTCAAAACCCTCTATAAATTTTTCATGTCGGCCTAACAGAGAACACTTTGCACCCTTAGAGTTGTTGTTGAAATTTTCTATCTGTTGCTTATGAGCTGAGTATTTTGGGAGGGTTTCTTCACACACACATACATTTCTCTTGAAGCCCATGAATTGTTTATGGAGAGGATGATTGCCACCAACCCTACTGAAGCCTTGAGTTCAGAAGCAGTTGTATCCAATGCACCAGTCCCAGAAGTATCCAGTGTTGAAGCTACGTCTGTAGTGCCCATGGCACCAAGGTCACCAAGGCCAAAACAGTCCATGGCAAAAGACAAACAACCTGCTGCGAAAGAAAAGCAACCTGTAGCAAAGAAAAAGCAGAAAAGGTCAGTGTAGCTATGCGCTTCCCCAAGGAAGCATACTGTGACACCAACACCGAAGAAATATTAGCAGTCAGTAAAAGATAAGCAAAAGGTTGTAGACCTGGAGGCTGAAGAAAGCTAGGGAACTAAAGATATTAACGCTAAAGTCGTGGAACCTATCACAAAGTTACATGGGTATATCCCTCCGAGAAAGGGAAAGGCCAAGATCATAAAGGACCCAATATCAAATAAATTCACCATTTCCATGCCCCTGCTACCTGAGCAGGTTCCTTTTGAAGGTTTAAGGCTCGCGCAAATCCCACTATTGAAGATGGAGGATTGGGACCTCACGGATCAAACTAAGTTCCCACACTTAGCGATGGAAAAATACATGAAGAGAGTTTACTATGAAGAAATAGGTATTACAGCACTAGAAAAAAAGGAATGGGTCTGTGGTGTTGAGAAATCATGGTTTCTCAAGTTTCTATGGGTGCCACATTACCATCACACCCCCATTAACATAACTTGTATACACCAACTGTTCACATTGGTTCACGATGGGTGTCTATGGCTAGGAGTGATCTAGGTGGATATTAGTGGCCACCCACCAAGTCCACTTGGACCCCCACCATTGTTTCGTTTAGCTTTTTAGTTTCCTTAATTGTAGCACAATTTACTATTTTTAGCAGTTTTTTGGGTCCTGAAATTTCAGAGATGTTTTGAGGCCCTAAATGACGTTTTTTGGGAAAACTAGGAGAAACATGGGTCCATGGACTGATTTTTCTCTTCCCAAATTTGTAGTTCTCGAATAGATCTTTCTAACGAGATATTGTGTGCGTCAAATGGAGATCGTATGCCAAAGTTACAACCTCGGGAAGTTGATGTACCAATTTACCCAAACGAGGCCCACAGTTTGGCGTTTCATCTTCTAGGGTTAGATTTTTGGATGTTTAGGGTTTTCCATTGTTTCTCAACAATAAATAGGCCTTTGAGCCTCATTGTAACATAGTTCAGAGGCATGTAGCCACCACATCTCTTCTCAGAGATAAACTACCATCGCCTTAACTGGTTTATTTCCATTTCTGTTTGTAAGCATATTTCAGTTTTTTCCATTAATGAAATGAAGTATTATTTTCAATGCATATTTGTGTTTATGGTTATCTCTGTAATTTTTTCCATTCCTGTTTAAATCTGGATCACCTATAGGCTCTTCAAAAATATTTGGTTGTTTGCCTAAGGGGTCGTCTAATTCACAACCACTGAAGAAGAGGGAAGGTTGGTTGTTTGAAGTAGTGGGGGTATTTGATATAAATTTTCCTAAGTTATCCCTATTCCTACGAGGCATGAAAGAAGTGTTTGTTTTGTTTTTCAAGCTTTAAGACCAATTTCAGAATTGAAAATACAAACTAAATTGAAACTAATTATTGAATGAAATCACTTGCAGAATGGAAAGGAAAGAAAACCAACTTAAAACTATTTTGCAAAAATGAAACTAATAGAATAATGAAAGAGATGGGAAATGGAAGAAAGAAAGCAGAAATCACATCTACTTAGACATCTCCCCGGCAACAATGCCAAAAAGTGATGAGCACCAGTATTGCAGCAAGAATGTTGCAACTCCTAGGGCTACCAAGTTTACTTCATCAGCCTGGGGTTCATACAAACTTGGAGGTGACAATGTTGTATACACAAATAGATGCAATGTATCCACTCTTTTTCACTGCTAATTTGGGTGATAAACCACTATGGTTTCTCAAACCAACCTTCTATTGATTTAGAAGAAGTTTGATTATCAATTGAGAAAGGAGAACTTTACCCTAATTGGGAGGATTGAAATGCTACCTACTGTAGGAATGAAAGACTGAAATAGATGCCTAAAACACACATCTCATCTAGTTATTTGTTAAGATACCTTGCTTCAAAAGAATTCTAATTTAACACATGTGAAATCCTAACTAACCTTAGCATGAAATCTGATCTAATCAAACACTTAATTGTTGTGCACATGAATAAACATAACAACATTTTCTTTTTGTCTTTTTGTGAAAACATGAATGCTAATCCTTCTTGATTGCATGGTAGGTAGGATAGGTGTGGAGAGAGATGGTTGTGATGGGTCAAATGGATTGGGGGGCAAGTAGGGGTCTTCTCCTATATTTCATGATGCATTTCTCACAAATCAAGTTGAAAACATGCCACTACAGGTTGTCCTATAAGATGTTTATAGGATGTCCTAATTCACCTACAGGATCCCCTGTTTTCCTATAGGAATAGTCCCAAAGCATGAGTGATTGTGACGGTGGTATGGATCTTAAGGAAGGTGAATGATGGAAGGAATAGGGTAGGGGAGTGGTTGGAACTCACTCAGAACTCAAATTGAAGCTTTATTATGGTTGGATTTGCTCAACAACCATGGCAAGTTGTCCTTGTGAAATGATAACTCATATTATAAACTTAGTGACATTTGGCGATCATGGGTGGGCATGGTTTGGCTGAGGCTTGAGATATGAGGTCTTCCTACAATATACACATCATTGTTGGCATTTATCCATAAATCATTTCAAAATAAGTGAGGTTCACAACAACATAGGAAAATGGAATTTCATCATTTATTTTCCTAGTTCATGCATGGAAATGCTTGAAGCCTATTATGAAAGCACCATGAAATCTAATACAAAGCTAAAGATATCATAAATGACCACTGCAAGGTATCTTCTAAAACTGAAATATGTTGACCTAATTAGCAAAAAAACCCTAAATTTCATAAGAAACCATAATTTTGTGTTTTTGGGCTAAATGGGAGTTTTCCCTCAAAACATGGTCCCTGAAGGGAGGAATGAGGCAAGATCCACCTGTTATCATCCCTTTTTTTATATTTCCTTATCTCTCTAATGCTACTATTAAATCTATGCACAAATGGAAGCAAACTAATCAAATTCACCAATACTTGCAATGTAACAATGCCAAAATCAATTCAACAAGTAATCTATGAAATAACTTAAGCATACACGTAAAGTAAGAGGAACCTCTACTTCTAGGGTTGGGCCCTAACCCAAGAGCTTCAGTCCTCTGAGTCAACTCAATGCTAGATCAAAGGAATGTTCATTTCCATTAACATATTAAAAAATTACATAACAGTGTTTTGTCACAATCCTTCAACTTGAAAGTGCTTAGCTATATTGCATAAAAAATTTGAATCCTAATGAGACTCTAAGCCTCCTTATTTATACAACTGAATTTTCCAACAACTTCCTTAAATCTAGGGAGGCTTGGCTCCAAATCTTAAGATTAACTGGCTCTTAACTATCACTAGCTCGGCTACTAATGATGCTCATGTCTCGGCTGCCTACAACTCCAATCTGGTGTGATTTGATTAAGGGATCTTCAAATGAGTGAGGATTTAATGAGGGAGATCCATCTCCTATAATCTCTCCTTCTTGTCTAATTCGAGTTCCTACACCTTAGTTAGCCATAATTTGCTCCCAAAAAACTGCAATCAATGCACATTAGACCACTAAACATAACATCTTACTTTTACTGATCTCATTAACCAAAATATAATTAAAACATGTAAATAATTATGAGAAGATTTTATTTTAGTAAGATTGGAGGTAGAGAATAGTCTTTCGGATTAATCACGTAGTAAGGGGACATTTCGACCAACTAATGTGGTTCATCCTCAGGACTTGTCCTAAGTATGAACCACATTAGTTGGTTTGAAACATCTCCTTACTATGTGATTAATCTAAAATACTATTCTCTACATCATGGATCACAAAAGTCTGAGATCTAACAAGATTGGAGGTGTATTAAGGTCCATATATTTGACCGAATGATGAGCCTCATCAGCATTAATAACTGATTTTGGTCTAAAGTTGCATCAAGTTGATGCAAAAATAGATTTTCTTAATGGAGTTCTAGAGGAATAGGTCTACATGAGTCACCCTAAAGGTTTTGCTTTAGATAAAGAAAAACAATTAATTTTCAAACTTAGAAAATCCGCATATGTGCTAAAACAAGCTTCACGTCAATGGTATTTTAAATTTCATGGTGTCATTTCTTCATTCAATTTTATGGAGAACATCCTAGATCAATGTATATGCCTTAATTCTAGTGGGAGAAAATTCATATTCTTAGTCTTATATGTGGATGATATTCTACTTTCCAGTAAGGATATCAGGTTTCTACATGAGGTTTAACTACTTTTGAAATATAACTTTAATATCACTGATATGCGTGAAGCCTCTTTTTAAATTGGCATAGAGATTCATAGAGAGAGATCATGAGGGATATTTTGATTGTCTTAAAATGTGTACATTAATAAGGTTCTAGAAATCTTTCCCACGAAGGACTGTTCACCTAGTGTGGCATCCATTGTTAAAGGTGATGATTTTTGTCTTAATAAATGTCTAAAAAAATATTTGGAATGGGAAGAATGAAGTCCATTTCATATGCATTTGCATCGGAAGTCTAATGTATGCTTAGGTCTATACAAGAATAGATATTTGATTTTCAGTTGGAATGGTAGGCCGATATCAAGGTACACCATGAATTGATCATGGAAGGACCACAAAGAAATTTATGTCATACATGCAAGGTAAAAAATACTAAATGCTCACATACAAATATCAGACCATTTGGAAGTGATTGGGTATTTAGACTCAAATTATGTAGGATGTCTTGAATCTAGGAAGTTTAAATCAAGATATATCTTCCTACTTGTAGAAGGTTCCATCTCATGGGGAAAAACGAAATAGAATTTTATACGTCTTCTATTATGGCTGCAAAGTATATATAACATTTTATGAGGCTAGCTCAATTTTTTTATGGTTATGGAATTTCATCAGAAGGCTTAGAGTTGTAGACTCCATCTTTAGGCCATTAAGTTTACTTTGAGAATTTCACTATAGCTCACTTTGCTAGCAACAATAAGAATAGTAGCTCAAACTAACACATTGAAATAAAGTACCTTCAATTGTTGAATAACATGTTCAAAATCATTAGGTGACTATTGAGAAAATCAACAATCAGTTAATGATTGTGGATCCAATGATGAAAGGGTTACCACCTATGTTGTATGGAGAACATGTGGAGCATATGAGGCACATTAACTTGTTTCATGCTTGGTTTCTTATGCACATTTGAGACACCATTTAGTTTGATAATTGCAATTATGTTTTCATTGATTCCTAGTATATTTGCCTACTCAGATGTGTACACATAAAGGAATAATGAATGAAGGATTGTCCATTGAGACAATAAATTTGGACCTTGAATGGAAATGTTTTTACACACTCATAAATAACTATGCTACAGAAAGTGTATTTTTAAAGGGAATCAATGCTATTGTAATATATGAAAGGTAGTATTCATCTAATAGATTATTTATTGTCATGATTCATTCATTGAAACTCTTTCTTGAGAAACTAGAAAGGGAGGATAATCATTTAAAAAAAACTAAGTTTGTGGCAATTTGGACTAAGTGGGAGAATGTTAGAAATGTTTCTTATTGCGGTCCAAAATGCCACAACCCCATATATGTGGTTATGTAACTTCCCATGAGGTGTTGGTTATGGCTAGAAATAACCACCCCACTAGCACCAATTTAGTTGATGATTTTTGATGGAAATATTTACAAACACAGGTGGATTAGAAGGCTAATTTAGTTTTAACAAAAAATAAAATTCTTCCATGTTTCACTATTGGAACAAATGAAATGTCTATGTAATAATGCATCTCATTTCTTCTATGTAATCATAAGAAGCTCTCTAGTGCAAAACAACCTTTTCATGCATGTATCATAACTTAATGTAAGACTTTTCTTGTAATAGTTATGGTATGTATTTGTGTTTATAGGTATTAAAGGAATGAAATACTTCGTTATATTTAGTAAAAATATTAATGAAAATGTATTTCTTTATGCTTTCATGACAGTTTCTTGATTGAAAGCTATTCTCCAACTAAGTAAAAATTATCCTTTAAGTGTGTGCGTTTATTAGAATAGTACTAATATTTCTTATAAAGGCTCATGTTGTTCACTTTGATTTATGAAGTAATTTTATACACATCATATTTGCATGTTTCACAAAGCTAACCTACTTTCAAATCTCAAGAGTAATTTTGATTTCTCTCATATGTTATTGTTTCCTGCCAAGGAAAATCATAAACTCAACTTAATGGCAACTGGGGCATCATACGTGATGGGACTCCCATACCAACGATGTAGAGTCTAATTAAGAATTTATACCAGGGAGATCCCCTGATGTTGGTAGACTTCCAATATCGTCAACATAACTCTAGAGATTTCTCGTCAACCTATGTTTTTTTAATAGCAATTTCTTTACAGTCTTTATAAAGTACAACTTTTGTTTATGCTAAATATTTAGACTACAACACCTTCCAAAATTTTCTTTCAAGCTTATATTAACCATCCCCGCACAGTGCAAACACTAAATACGAAGGAATGATATGATTTTGATATTGACACAACTACCCCACAAGGTGCAAACACTAAATTAAGAAGGACATTGACATGACTTGTAAAGAATAAGGCTACTATAGTGGCTAGTTTTTGGTTAGGGAAGAAATGTTTGTTATCGAGATCTAAGTCATTGAAATTTTATTATGAAATTAATAAGCTTCTCAAATTTTTATGAATCTTAAAAGGTGTAGGGAAAAATATATAGGAATTTGAGGTAATAAGAGTGAAAATTTAGATTAACAAAATATAATTTGGTCTAGATTTGGAATGTTGCTTTTTAGTTGAATGTGAATGTGATGTTTCAAGTGAACGTTCATTTAACATTGTTGAAGGCATCAAGAAAAGTGTTGATAAAGTCAGTAACAAGTTTAGATCCAAGAAAATCAAATGTGATAAGGTCTATGTAGAAAGGTTTGATGGAAAATATAGCTTGGACTTCCTTCCTCCTTACACAAAATTCAAGATCCTTATTTGCAAAAGGTTGAGTGTGCATTGACATTTTTTGTTCCAATTAACCATGTTTACAAAAATAAGTTTGGTTAAAGTTTAAATGTATTCAACTTGTATTGTTCATAGTTATATTAAGAGTAAGTTAGTTCTTTTGTCAACAATATACTCTAGAAAGTATAAACATGAACACTTCAATGATGTAGATTATTTTTTAATAAAAATCATTTTTTTTCTTTGAAAACAACTAGTAATTTCCATTGGTGTGCTAGATACTTCAAAAAGTTATGGCATTAACACATCATTCTTATTAGTTATTTTAAATGGAAATATCGTTTGTATAATTACAAAATTATTATGAAATTTAATCCAAACTATTTGGTTTGTATTGATATTTTAGTTTCATGAAAATATAGTATTTAGAAAATTTGGCGAAAAAAAAGAAGTGATAAATTCATTTTCATATTTGAAAAATACCTAACTTAACATTTTCAAAATTTTGGAGCATATATGATAAAATTCCATCACATTTTATAATAATATTCTATCATCCATTAATTTGGTTTATCTTAGGTGGTTCGTAGAAATGATTGTTGTCTGCTAAACATAAGTTCAATTCCTGCAAGTGACATTATGATATTTATCGTTAACTCTAAGAAATTCCTAGAGGACCAAAACATGTATATTCCTCATCAAATATACATATATTTCCCATGCAAAAAAATTATCCATATCATTGCTTTGTATATATATGTTATGAAATACATCCTTTGCTTGTCAATGAAGATACACTACAAAAAGAATGTGTTTCTCAAATTTTAAATAATGAAATATTACGTTAGCATAAATCCATCTTTAATTTGTATCTTTAAACACCTAGAGGAATAAAAAGAACTTGAGTATCGACCTTTTGTCACTTAAACTATCTAGGATTGGGATGGATTTATGCTATTTCATCTATTATTTAGGCCAACTCTCTTTCTTTAGATTAGGATTTCAATGTCAATTATTTTCACATTTTGACTTATGTGCATACAATACACACAACTCATGCAACCAAACTTAGATGCAAAAAATGATATGTGAAAAAACTAAAAGTGCACAATGAATTCTAATCTTGTTTCCATTGTGGTTTACATGCTACGTCACCATATCTGAATCATTAAGAGGTATTTTCATTGTAAATCCAAATGGCTCATGATGATCATCATTAGTTTCATTATTGATTTTATCACAATCAATGTCAAGATCATCTTTATATTATAATAGATTTGGGACAAGCTTGAAGCATACAAAATAAGATTTGGATGAGCCTTTACCTTCAAATCCAAATGAAAATTATTTTTTTTTCTGGATAAAGACTAAATCTATTAATAAAGGAAAAAAATATAGTATCAAGCCTGGAAACAGGCAGAGCCAAGAGAAACAAGAACATAGGCAGACGGAAAGGATGGGCAATCCACCTCGGCTCCTAGAAGTGAAGAGAAGAGAGAAGAACACAACAGGAAGTAACTAGAAGAACCGGAGAACAAAACAAAGCATATGAATATACCCAACATGGGAGGGATCAACTATGCAGAATTTTTTCCCTTTCTTTTTACCAACTTTGACCCATTCAGAAGGGCATTGCTGAACTGGCGTGATTTTCAAAATGAGCTGGGTTGATTGAGAGATTTCCTTATCTGAATCTGAGGTGGAGGATTCATGATTCCTTTTCTGGGAGCTTGGCTGGACAGAAAAATCCTCAGGGTCAGCCGAGGGCGGATCCTGCGCTGTCTTGGTCTCCATTTCTTCCTCATTCTCCTCCTCTTCATCCGAGCTGAAATCAAAATCATCCATGGGGGGAGGGTCATGAGGCTTCCAACTTTTGGATTTCTGCTTAGGGTTGGCTTTCTTTTTTGGGACAGGCTTCAAGGGACAAGAGCTCTGAAGGGGCCCTGTGAGATGGCAGTTGCGGCAGCGGAAAGCTGTATTCTCGTAATCCAAGTACTGAGTCCAATGAAAGTCTCCAATTTTGAGATTGATCTTGTCCGGAAGTCCTTTGCTGATGTCTATTTCTGCACATATTCTGGCAAAGGTGTATAGGCCTTTTTCCCCTCTAGAAATATCTGTGTCTAGGTAGCGGCCTAGAGAGTTGTCGATCCCTTGGAATACTGCAAAGTGCCAAAGATGAGCTGGGAGATTAGGAAGTCTGACCCAGATTCGGAGCTTGGTGATGATTGCCGTAGATGGATCGAAGTCCGGGAACCAGAGGGTGAGGAATAAACCTGCTGAGCCCCAAAACCAAGGCCCTGATTTTAGAGCTTTTTGGTAGTCCTCCTCAAAAGCAAACACCGTTATGAAAAAGCCCTTTGAGCATAATAAAACCTTGCAATTGTTGGTCCAGTAAGAGTGGATCCACTGGTAGAGATCTGCTGTCCGTGGCCATAGCCCATTGAACCTGCAAATAATGCCATGCTCAACAAACTGTTGGGTTTGCTCATCCAGTGTTGGATGCACTATTTCAATGGAGGGAGTCTCCTCAAGTTTGTCCACTAGAAAAGGTTTAGGAACCTGAACTGGTGGGACTGTCTTTTCCTGCCTCGGTGTATGGACAGCATCGTTGTATGAGAATGCCTTGGCTGAGGAAGACTGTCCTACCGCTCCCCCTCTCAATCGAAGGGAAAGGATAATGGAGGCATTTCTTTTAATGTTGTAGAAAGAAAGGGGGTAGAGATCCTCTAGTTGTTTACCTTCGTGGAGAAGTCGTTGAGCTGCAGAGGGAATTCCCAGCTTAAATTCCAGCGCATGCGTGAGGTCCCTCACGAGATCCTGAGAGCCTACCCAATGTAGCAGAGTTTTACCTGAGAGGAGCTTGATCTGGATCTGAAACGAGGCATTCCAAGACGTTTCATCTCGCTCAGGCATTTCGTCAAACAGTTCAGGCGCTAAGTCCAAACGTCTGAGTTTCGCAAAGCCCACCTTCATAGTATTCCAGGAGAATACATTTTGTGCAATCAGTTCTTGAATCACCTCGCGCGCACCTTCGCTCCTCACAGGAATGGTGGCCAATGACTTCTTTGACCATCCTTCAGGCACTGGAAGCTCCACGATATTTGCAATAGCAGAGGCCTGCTCCGCTTCATCCAGGGCGGAGCTCAAATCCTGGACTTCTTCTACTGTGCTCTCCATGATTTCCTGATAGGCCACACAAAACTGAGATTCGCGGCTAGGCAATGCAGCTAGATCTATCACAAACAGAGGTCTGGGCAGCGATGCCCAGGGCTTGGGAACCCTCGCGTAATCATTCTCCAGCACGATGCTGTTGGATTACAAGATTTCGATGTGTTTGAGGGGAATATTACGCACATACAGAGAGTTCTCCGGTCCGCCATGGCCATCGAAAACACCAATGAAAGTGCCGAAGGGAGAAATCGAAACCAGGCTTTGGTCCTCCATCAGTCGCCTCGCCCAAGTATAAATGAAAATTATTATGAATATAAACACGATCTTTCAATTTTCCAAAAAATAACTTGCTTATTTTCATGTAATTAATATCATTGATGTTGTTTAAGTTTCTTTTACACGAACATCTACATGATCCCTAGTTCGAGACAGAAGTTGCAAATTCTGCAATTCAAGTGTTTCTACTAAAAAATCCATGAAAATCATAGATTAATGGTGGTTTTATACTCCTTGATTTCAATTATTTCAAATATCCATTCTTGAAACTCATGCTATTATATTCTCTCTAACCACACAACTACATCTAGATTTAACCCTTAACTTCTCTTTTATTATTTCTTTTTAACCCAAATGATCTGAATTCCAAATAAATTCTTGTTCCATGCAAAGGGTTATGCATCATCCTATATATTGTTAGTTTCTATAACTCCATCCAAATGATTAACATGCCAATAATTTTTTATACCCTGAAAATTATTTTTACTAAAAACCTAGAAAAAAAAGAGATTTGAAATCTACTATCAATTAACACAATTGAGCTTCTAACAAATCATACTCCAAAATAACAATAAATCCAAGCACATAAAATTTACATAGCTTTTACCTTTTAAAACCTCGGTGTGGGGAAAAACTAGCAAAGTGGGATTTTATTAGGCTTTCAAGAATAAATTAGGAAAATATTACAACAATAGCTCCAGATAATTTATAGCTAATAAAAACATAGAAAAAAATCCTTCTCCTCTGAACAATATTGCCTATAAAATGGCCTCTCCCTCTGTAGCGTATAACCTCTTTCTCTTTAGCTAACATGGTCTATGACACAACCTCTCTTCCAACAGAGAACTCAACCCTAAAGACTCAAACTCTCTCTCTTGTGAACTCAACTTAGGCAAAACCTTCTCTTCAATAGATGATAGTCTGGAAACGACCCCTTTCTCTCTGCTAACTTGGTCCCTTACCCTTAGTTTCCCAATGTTCCTTCTTATCACCCAAATCGACTATCTTCTGTCTCACTTAATGTGATATCCCAGTCATGTCCTTCATCCACTCATTCAAACAATTTATATTTTCTCTCATAACCCTATTTCCACCTTGAAATATTAAAAAAAAAGGTCAAAGGAAAAGAATGATCTTATCACTTCTTTTTATCTAATCAAAAAAATAAATATTAATTTCCAAAGTTATATACTTTATAAATATAAGTTACAAAGCCAATAGTAACTAATTAAATTAATTATCATGTTTTTCCTAAGTTTAAACTTAGAAAAGATAAATTGTTGAAGTAAGTAATTACTAAGGTATATTTTGCATGCCTAGACACAAGGTTTATGTAGATACACCTCTACAAGTTACAATTTTAACACTCCCTCTTAGTGAGCATGGTGTTTTGCACCATCCCAAAGTTTTCCCTCAAGAAGAAGAAATTTCCTTTCATTAAGGCCTTTGTGAGGAGGTCTGCAATGGGTTCATCTGTAGGTACATATCATATCTTCACCTTGCCTTTCTACACATAGTCCTAGATGAAGTGATATATGATCTCTATATGTTTTTATTTGTCATGAAACAATGGATTTTATAAGAGTTTGATGTTTCTCTAATTATCACAATGTATCATGGTCAACTCCAACTTCTTATTAAACAACTGCATGAGTAACTTCCAAAACCAAATTTCCTTACATGATGCCAAACTTGTTTACATGTACTCAAAATCAATAGAGCTCAGTGCAAATACTATTTTTTGTTGAACCAATAAACATCTTGAGACCTCAAATTGAAACAATAGCATGAAATACCTTTCTTTTCAGTTGTGTTTCCTACCCATTACGCATTTTAATAACCCACTAGCTTCACTCCATCTCCTTGGACATAACTCAAACCATACTCCACCATACCATACAGATACCTAAATGTGTGTTTTGTTACCACCCAATGCACTCGCTTTGGCTCAACCATAAATTGACTAAGTGTATTCACATCAAAATATATATATGATATAGTGTTAACCAAATACATAAGAAATCCAATTAACTTCCTATATAAGGTGGGTTCCACTGCCTCTAACTTGGAAGCATGAATTTTCTTCTAGTTGGTGTTAGAAAGATGATGTCATTGATGTCAAAAGGGTTTTCGTTGGGTGAAAAATAATAATGGCGTAATAGGTGGTTGCAAGAAGATTAGTGAACATGCATTTTATGTGCATTATATTCATACCAATTTTTACCTCAGATATTCAACGCAAATGCTCTTAAGGACTACTCAAATGGATAGATATCGAAAAATATTTTCCAACAATATATGGAAGTAAAAATATCCAATGGATTTGAAAGTTCTTAACATTTAAAGATCAAATATGGCTCCAAGCCTTAAGGTTCCTTAAAAGCCTTTTATTTTCTTATAAATTCCCTTGTCAATAATTTTTGGAAGCTCAGGAGGGACTACCTTATTACATGAGATATGAGAATAGTCCCCGTTGATTACTGTAAACATTCATGTATCAACCCTTTTCTAAATTGTGAATTATGTTGAAATTTTGAGATCCTAAGACTAAGAGACAAGAATAGTCCCCATTAATTTCTTTCAACATTTCCATATCAGGCCCTTTTAAATGGCATTCCTTTTCGAATTCCATAGACCTCAATACCAAGATGGGAACTTTACATCTCAATATTCATGCAACATATTCATGTCTCGACCCTTTTTTAATAGTGCATTGGGTTGTGGCAACCTAAGGTCCTAGGACAGACACAAATATTTTCACGTTAATAACCATTTAACGTAAAAAACCAAGGACCTTAGACTTAAATTTTATATAAGGATTTTTAAGAAAATACAATTACATGGCCCCCTCACCTTCATACAAACTACATGGCATGAAGACACATGAAACAATTTTGTTGGTTGATGGAGACAACTTGGACCAATCACCAAAAGATAGGTAGAAAAATGAGAAGACAACATGTAGCATGATGTATTCTCAAGATGATGTCAACACAGGGTGGTATGTAAGTCTAGGTGGATGACATGTGGCATGAAGATTCAACATTTTCATGTGGCCAAGTGGGTCAACTATTGATGACACATGGCAGTGGGTGTCGCAGGGATAATATTTCTCACCTCGGTGGTTTTGGAAATGGAACATGAAGGAAATTTTCGATGGATGAGGCCGATATAGAAACATTATATTCATATGATGATCCATCAATGCATCAAAAGGAGCACCCAAGGAACATTTTGTGAAGGATTTATGTGGAGAATATGACAAGGACTTTGTGGCTTGTTTAGAACTTGAGCCTTAAGGATTGATAATAAGAATTATGGACATTGATAAGTGCAAGGTAATTTAAAAGACCAATCGATAGTCTTGATTTGGTGTTTAGCCTGCAGTTCATAGAAGTCATGGCTTAAGGCATAAGGGACTTACGAGACTAGTCCACATTCATGATTTAGTAGAGCTCGTTATACTTGGATGCCATATTTAGTAGCTCACTAAATCTATTTGAAGATTTAACCATAGCTGTCTGGAATTACTGGATTTAGTGAAGAATATGGTGGATTTAGCTAAATTTGGAAATTCAATAAATCTAGAAGCTCTATGAAACCTTGATATCTTCTAGAATTCATTGTAAACAACAGTTGAACTCAAAATAAACTCTAGAACAACATGTAAGTCTTAATATGAATTTTTCACATGGAAGACTCAAATAAACACAATTCAAACATCAAGACAACCACAAGATAAAGAACAAAATAAAGAAAATAAAGATAAACAATAAATTTAGCAGCTTACATTTATTTATAAGTAGCAGTGGTATGAATATAATGCATTTTCATCAAAGGTTAGAGAATTATATTATATCAGTTTCGAGGGTGTTTTCATCTTGATTTTGTAGCAGAGAATTAATTGGTCATCAAGGTGAATTGGAATTGGTGTCTGAGGTGGTTGGTGTATGTGAATGCATTGGTGAATAAAATGAGTAATTGATTGGAATCGGAGGTGTGAGACAAAGAAAGAGAATTGTTTTATTAGGGAAAGCCTTCATGATATGAGTATGAAAATTATATGAAGGATATATCAATAGGGTTGTGTAAGTCGATGATTTCACAATAAGGAATTGGATCTCCCTTTCAGTAACAACTGATAATTTGGGGAGTAGGAGATTCCTTTAGGTTGTAGATTGAGAAACAAGTTAGATCTTGCAATATTTTGAGGGTTGGAGCCTACAATATTGATGTAATACAAGTTATAGCTTAAATATTGCATCATAATATTAAAAAAAATGGTGGTTTTCCCAGTTGGGTTTCCAAGTTACATTATTGTGTCTTGATTCATGAATTGGTGTGCTTGTGCTTATTCTTCAAGTATTATTTATCTTGATAAAAAATTATTAAATTCTCAAATAATGATTCACCTCCCCTCTCAGTATTGTCTTGGTCTCTAAGAGGATTCTCAATTGTGCACGAATCTATGTGGAGTTCGATATGGAAAAGGGATTACTAGAAACTATCATTTTAAATATGTACAACTAGACCCATTATCAAGAGGTTGATTATGATAAAAAACCCTTTAAGTGTATATCCCACCATGAGTATTAGAATTTTGATTGAAACTAAAAAAAATAGAAATATTCCAAAAAAAATGAAGGAGACTAATGGTAGCAACAAAAGTGGTGGATAGGTCCTTCTTGAAAAAATGCAACCATAAATTCTCTTGCAAATAATGGCCCCAAGTCAAAGGCCCCACCCTCTCCAAAAAAAAGCAATCCCTCAATGGAAGATGGACCTCATCTAGTAAAAAAAAGGATCAAGTGTGCAAGTCAATAGGTCAGACACTTTGAATCAACTAGATGTAATTGGTGAAATTCCACTGCAAAAAACCCAAGAGAGTCCTCTTGAAGATCCCACACTTACAAAATTTAAAGGTAAAGATGAAGAAATTCTACCCTTAGAAGATGTTCGTTGGTTGGAATAGAATGAAGAATAACCAATCTTAGTTTATGATAAGGCTTTATATTTTTCAATGAATCTAACAAATCCATATGTTCATTTTTCATTGGATATATAGATGTAAAATATAAAGGGAAGAAAGAAAAGGATCAAGAGAAAATACATTAAAGAGTAGGATGAAAAAAAAACAATGGTGTGAGAAATGAACATGTGGAGAAAAATAACGAACTAAGAACCCAAAGCTCCATTAAGTTTGCATTTCATATGGTTCCAAGAATTACCAAAAAAGGAAGTGATACGGCCCCAGGACAAGGCGACTCCATATCTATTAATAATTGATGAAACTTCTCCCCTAGAATTGTAGAGGATTGTGATCATAAAATAGAATGTTATAATTCAAAGTCTAATAAAAAATGAAAACCCCTAATCCTCCTTCTCTTAGAGACAAAATGTGGAGAGAAAAAATTCCTTTAAAAATGCTCAAATATATGGTGTGGATGTGAATAAGGATGTTGGTTCTCATGGAGACTCTTGAAGAATATACATTGTTTGGTCCTCCTCCAGTTTTATCCTTCTCCCTTATAAAAGTTTGCTTCATTGGATAGAATTTTTCTAAAAAACATTCATGTCCCAAGTAAAAAGGTGTGTTGTGCTACGAATATTTATATTCCAGTTTATATTTCAAAAAAATGTATTGTTGTTCATCTCTTATTTTCCTAGGGGATTTTAGTTTTAATAAAAAACCTATAATTGGTGAGGATTTCAATGTTATTTATCACCCTCAGGAAAAAAGAAAAGTTTCTATTTAGATATTCCTTCCAAGAATAGATGGAGGATTACATTGATAATGTGCTACTCGTTGATATTAAGCCAATTTCAAACAATTACACTTGTAGAAACAACAAAGTTGGTCTAAGGCACACTGCTGCTATGATTGGGAATATTTTTGTTCACATGTCATTTCTAGCTTAGATATACTTGGTTTCTTCCCAAATATTTTTCTTGGATAAAATAAGATCATTGATCAATCATGTTTAAAATCCACCCTAAAGTTGAATATTCCTCATTATTATTCCGCTTGAATCCTTTATGGCTACAAGTTTCAGGGTTTAAGGAGATGGTCACTCAAGTATGGGGGAAATAGGTCGCATGATCCCCAATCATTATTTGGGAGATGAAAATAATTTATTTTTTTTTAATGGAATTCAAAAATTCGCTAAGGATAATCAATCTAATCTTAATAATAATTTCCAATAAAATAAATGGAATTTAGAAGTGCTCCAACAACAAATGGAATATTGTCCAATCTCAGAAGATATGTTTCTAGAAGAAAAGGATTTTTAGTTGTACCATAAAGAATTTCTTGAGGAAAAGTAAGTGTGGTGACTCTAATCATGTATTTTATGGTTACATTCAGAGAATAAGAACACAAAAAAAATTCATAACCAAGCTAAAATGAGGACATGGAAAAATAACATTAAATCAGTCTTGGTTGATGGTGAAAGTATCTCTACTTTCATGTTAATTAAGTAAAAATAATTTCAACACTTTAGTAATATTTATGAAGACCCAAACAATCAGGCTAAGGAGGCCACACAAGTCATGTTGAAGCATAGTATTCAATCAGTCACTTAGGAAAACAATGCTACACTTCTTTGTCCCATATCAAAATATGAAAATATTGTAAGTTTTAATTTCCTTCAATCCAGATAAACCCCCTTTTCCAAATGGATTTTCAACACATTTTTATCAACAATTCTAGGAGATTATTAAGTTTCATGTATACAAAATAATAGACTATGTTTTTAATCACAATTATGTTAGAGGTGGGATTAATTGTTCTTTTCTAGCATTGGTCCCTAAAGAACTAAACCCATCTTCTTTTTCTAGGTTTAGACCCATTTCTTTGTGTAATGTGTCGTATAAAATAATTTCTAAAATAATTTCTTTCAGATTCAAGACTCTTCTCCCAAGGTTGATCTCAGAAAATAAAACGAGATTTGTGAGCCATTGCTAGATTGTAAACAATATTATTCTTGTCGAAGAAACAATCCATTTTGGAAAAGTAAGGGGGGATAAAGGAATGGTAGTCAAATTAGATATGGAAAATATTTTTGAATAAGTTCTCCACAATTTTCTATTTGTTGCACTGAGGAAGTTTGGTTTTGCAAAAAAACTCATTCAATGGATATCCTCACACATTTCCAATCCATGGATTTATCCTTTAGACAATGGAATACTAGCTAATATTTTTAAATCCACCATAGGATATAAGGTTGTTAGTTATCCCCAAATTTATATATTCTAATGGTTGATTCTCTTAGTTGATGGTTATAATTTACATGGAAAAGATGAATGCTTCTATGCATTAGATTCCTAAGGGGAGTCAAAAACATCAACCATTCCTAGCTTATGGATGATACAAAATTATTGGGTGGTGCTTTGTTCATCATTGCAAACAGATTTTAGTTACTTCATAGATTCATGCATTCTTTAGGCGGTCTAATAAATAAAGGGAAAACCCAAATTTATTCATGGAATGTCAATAAAACAACACAGGTACAACTGACATGTGTTATGGGCCTCCTAGTGGTAGAAGCTAGGAAGGAATTTAAATATTTGGGGATCCAGATCATCTTAAAATCCCACTCTCACTGGTCATGGGCACTAGTTATTGCTAAATTCAAATTAAAGTTTTATCAACAGGGTGCTCATTGGTTAAAGCTTACAAGAATAATTTTTCTTATTAAAATCATTTTATCTTCCCTTCCTATATTCCAAATCTCTATTCTACTAGTCTCCTCTTGAATTCATCAACAATTAGCACAAGAAAATATGAAGTTTTTATGGAAAGGATGAAAATTGAATGCCAAAAATTTTCATTTTTTCAAATGGGAAACAATCTGAACTACAACTTTACATGTGGGGTTGGAATTAAGGATCCCTCACTCGTGAACCTTACCATTGGAGTGAAACTTTTGGTATTTGGTTTCTTAGAAGGATGAATGGCTAAAACATTTAATTAGGTTGAAGTAATTTTTAAGGAGTTTTCTAAATTGCTTGAGTTTCCATATCTATGTAAGAGGGGGTTTGTCCATTTGGAATCCTTTTTCATCCCCCCTCTCTTATTAAGGAACACTTATATTGGATCCCAGCAAATGGAAAACAAATTACTCTATAGTCTTGTAAAATTTTGGGGTACCTTTCTTTGGACCAAACTAAGGTTCATATCCCCCTCTATGATTGGCTTTCTTATCAAGGCAATACCATGCTATTATGTATTTCTTTGTGGGCCATAGATGTATTTTGGATTGGGTGGGTTGTCTCCTTTGTCTCGATCTATTTGAAGCCTCTGGTGTGACTGGTTGAAATCATATTAATTGGATATGCTCCTAGCCATAAAAGGAAAGATGATCACAATGTTGGCATCATGATAATTATTAAATCAATGGAGGTTACCTCTTTCTTCTTTTTTCCCATGTAATTCTCCCCAAATATCATATTTGAGAAAACAACTAGATCATTAATATACCTCCCAAATAAGCATTTTTTGTTGGACCTTATCTCATCAAAAAATATTAATATGAGAAAGAAATATATTTTTGGCTCATCTAGGTGTCCTCTATACTTAAATTAAAAATATTCAATCCACCATATTTTTAATAAGTGTCAAATTTGCAAAGAAGTTTGGAGTTTGACTTTGTAATATTTAACTATAAGGTTGATTTCACCCTCCTCTGTGAATGACCTATTTTCTTCTTAAGATTGAAATCATGTTAGTGAATTGATCAAAAAGGGACTTTTAAAGAAAATTTGGGTGGCTATGCCAGAATATATCTGATAGAAAATTGGGCTATCTCGCAATAAAATAACCTTCTCTGGAAAGAGATATCATCCTCATTTTGTAGCCTCTAATGCTCTATCCTTATTCTTTGAAATATAAATTCACAAATTAAATTCTAATTCTTCTTCTTAAAGCTTAGATAAAAAAATTAATTTCCTTCAATTCAAAATTTATATTCCCCTCTTCAGTGATTTCATTCTTAGAAGACTCATTGGCACCGTCGACTCTCACCAAATGAATTCAATATTTGGCTTAAGGAACAATATTCTTATATACTTTGTTTTGATGGAGCCTCCAAAAATATTTCTAGGGCGAGGGGGGTTTGGTATTGCCCCAAAGGAAACACAAAAATAATATACTCATGGGACTTTGAGCAATATCTAATAATCAAGAAGAAGCATATGCTCTTCTCCAAATATAATTGATTACTAAATATCATAATATCCATTCCATGAGAGTCATTAGAGACTCGAAGATTTGATTCATCACTTGGTGGTTGATTCTATCCCATATGATACTAGGTTGAGAAATATTTAAAAAGGAAATAAATTTGTTTTATCCCTACTCTAGTCTCACAAAGTGTTTCAAGTTCTTTGAAAAAATAAGAAGGATGTTATGCCATGACAAACAAAGAATTCAAATTGAGTGGAGGTGAACTAAAGATAAATAATCATAATCCATATGACACAATTCCATGACTTTTTGACTTATATTAAGCTAAGGCTTTATGTTAATTTGAAAAATAGAAATAATGGTCACATGTATGGCATAGTAGCATATAATTTTTTCGTGACATATAAACACTCCCTTCATATGTTGTACTGTGACTTATTGTTGGAAACCAGGACAATACAGAGAGGGGGGTGAATCAATATTGTAGGAATTTTACTAGTTTAAAACTTTCTTTTCACTTTGTGAAAGAACAATGATACATTAAAGAATAATTTCATCAACAAATATGACAAGAAATGATTTCACTAATCAATGGAACATTCAAAGAATAAATAACTTCTTCAAAACGGCTTCTTCAATTTAACCATAGGGAAAACTACAACTTGTTACAATTTTTTTGGCTACAACCAGCAGGAAGCTACAACTTCCTAATTTATCAGTTACAACTCAATGGAGCTACAACCCTAATTATTCTCCATCACCCACTAGAAGGAGCATCAATCCCTGATTTTGCATGCTACAACTTGCTTGACACTACTGGTTCATATTTCATCCATTTTCATACTCATAAACATGAATGCCTTCTTTGATTTTCAAAATAAAATATTTTTTCCTCAATCACCACTCAAAAAATCACCTATAACACCATCATCATCACCATGCTACAACAAAAGCTCTGTCTAAAGAAAATGGATGTCAATTATGCTTGCTAAAGCCTTCTTTTATAGTTTTTCTTTTCATAATTTTGGCTTCTTGGATTTTTGCATTCATGACTATTTGTTTCCTTTGTCATGTTCATATTATTCTTCTAACTTTGTTTGTTGTTATGGGCTTAATATCCAATTCAAACTGACCTTAACCTTCTTTTTCTGCAACTTAAAATTGGTTTTTCTTCAAATTTTTGCATTTTGGCCTCTTTAACATGCTTTAGCATAGTTTTTCCAATTTTAACTACTTTTTAATTTGGCTTAACTACTACCAAAAAAACATTTTTGTCATTTTTGTCTTTAAGCTCCATTCGCTCAGATCCCTTACCTATTTTTCCACCACATAACCCTGCCTCTATGACGACTAGTTAAGTAGTTGGGCACTAAGCCTTGTTATGCCCTTCGTGGAACAAATTATATTTGTTAACAAGCCCATGTCATTGATCAAGTTTGTTGGCATTGATGTGTGTTGCAATGTTTTAGGTGTGCTTTTGGTTGGCATTGATGGCAACCCAGTTGCTTGAGTTGTATTAGAGTCAACTTGGTTTCTTGAGTTGCAGGAGAGTTGGTTATGCTTGTGTATGTGTGGTTGCATGTGACTTATGTATGGATGACATCCAGATGATCCTTGGCATGTCTACTAGATTTCACTAGCTTGAAGATGTGATGATCTTCTTGATCATGTTGATGTATACATGTGTTGGTGGCTTCCATAGGAGTTAGAGTTGAGGAGCCTTGTGATTAGGTCTCCATGTCCCAGATTAGTTCAGCATGTTGATGTTATGATACATAGGGTTTGGAGAGGATCTACAAGTGTTAGTGAATGCTTGAGCTGGTTGTACAGGTGTTGGAGGATGTCTAATATATTTTGTAGATACATACTGATGGCAGAGATGTTGTGGAGCAATTTGATGGCCTAGATGCTTAGTATGGTTGTTGGTTGGTATCATAGATAACCTATTTTGACTTATGATGATGATAGTGATATGGCAGTGATTTGGTGAAGTGTTTTAGAGGTCCCAGTAATGTCCAAAGGTCCTACAAAGGCTTGTCAAGCTCTAGAGGAAGTTTGGGTAGGTTCTGAGCTCAGGAAAGATGTTTCTGACCATCCTCTGCCCTAGGTGCATGGATGATGATTCATGGGAGTGACTAAAAAGTTCCAATCACTAGAAAACATGCCTGTGGGAGTGACTGAAGAGTTCCAGTCAAGTTTTTCCAATTTTGTGCGTGCGAATGAGCCTTTTCACGAGAATTTCCCTGCACTCCTTGTGCAACTCAAATAATTTTGGTATTGTGGCAAAGCTTATGATCAAAATATTGCAAAAAATGGTCGAATCAAGTCATGGGGTCTCTAGAAGTCGATCAAGTTTGAAGATATCAAAAGGCTATTGGAGTATGTGGTTTGATTGTTTCAAGAAGCCTATCTCAACCAAATATGAAGCTTGTGAAAAGAATTGTTGAGTAGTCTATACATAGAGGAAGGCTTTGAGTATATTTGGCTGGTTGTCTTAAGAGTGTAAGATATGCCATAGTGGGGGCATTATGAGTGAGTAGAGATTGTTGCAGCTATTTGCATAGTATTGCAGAGATATATCAAAATTGTGTATGCAGAATTCAGAGATTATTTGAGAACCAAAATCAGATTTTATGTGTTGCACAGTAGAGAATTGACAATTTGTGGTGTGTTAGAGACCAGAGACTTTTGTGAGTAAAAGAGAAGAAATAACCCTCTCCATGAAAAAAAAATATTCAGATTTTATTAGTAGAAAGATGGAGCTATTGGGTTGCTCGTGTTAAGTGAATGGAGAACCTAGCGTGAAATATTTTGAAAAAAGGTTCACAAGGAGGAAGTGAAGGCATGGAGGCTTCATAGTAGACAATGATTTGGCGGATTTAGTAGAAGGAATAGATTTTTCCATCCAATAAATGTTGGATATTCCAATAGCAGTTGGGTGAGGATCCTTGTTCATGGGACCTTATAGCGGATAGATTTCTGTAGATCCATGAGAGAAACAAATTTCTTGTTTGATACGTACCAGCATACTATGAAGGAATCCAAGTATTTCGGCTTATGGATGTAATCTAATAAATGTAATTTTTTTTTGCAATATTAATAAAATAATTGAGAAACATAGTAGGAACAAGGTGCTTTTCTCACGAAATATTTTCCACCAAAAATATGTGTGTACTTATGTGTGCATGCTTTTGATGATATTTTTCATGGTTATTATTTTAAGTTTATTTTTGTTGTCATATTCAGTTAAGCTAATATTTTGAATGTGCATGGCTATTTGATATTGTGGCAAAAAGATTTTAAATTGATATAAATTCCATCCCTAGATATTCACCCCGCCCTCTCAGTAGTCATCTAGTTTCCAACAAATTTTATATGCAAAGTGACCAAGGGACAGGTCTATATGCTTAGCCAAACACCTCCCAAGAGCCTCCACAACTCTATTATTTACACCCTAGGTTCATTTATATATGAAATGACCTAAGGGTTGGGTCCAGGTGCTAAGCCTGAAGCCCCAAAACCTGACTCCTTTTATTGCTTGTCATGCCCCTCATCTCCAATGGTTGCACGAGACCTTGTTCAGGCACATAGCCCATAGCCCCTTCTATCTCAGTGCATTCCCATGCATCTGATGAGGCTCATTAATAAGTAAACTATATGGGTCACAATGCCACTCTCCAGCTTATTAAATTGACTTTTCTCACGTTTATTTACATATTTTGTTATAGTTTTCTTAGTGAGAAGAGTAAAGGTGCACATTTATGTCATGTGGTCTAATATGTATTAAATGCAGGAATTGGAGCCATTTTGGGTTGACTTAAGTGTAGGAATTTAGAGAAGGAAAGCAAGATATTTTAGGAGTTGGTCTCCCTCCTTAAATTCTCAAATCATTCGAGGATTCATCCACTTTATCTTATCATCTCGGTGTCACTAACAGCCAAGCAAACTGAGTTCATTGGCATCCAAGCCAATGACAGTCAAGGAAGAGTTATTCTCGAGTTAGGGAGCCAAGTATCCCTATTTTCTAAGGAGTTTTTGGTGGTTCCAATTTTGTACAAATAAGGGAGTCAAGGGACTCATTAGAATTCAATTTTTTTGTTGTAGCCAAGAGGCCATTTTGAGCTAAAAAAAATTTAATGTTATTGTTTTGATGCACTTGACACTTTTATGATAATGAGAAATTATGTTTTGATCCAGAATTGAGTTGACTCAAAGGGTTGAAGCTCTTGGGTTAGGGCCCAACCCTAGTAGCAAAAGTTGTTCTTTTGTAATTGTATTCTTAGCTTAGAATGATAGTTAGTTGCTGAAGTTTATTTATATATTTATATTAGCTTAGAAAGTTACTTAAATTGTTGATTCACCTTGTTTCCATTAGGTTAAAGTGGTAGACTAGAGTTGCAATTTACTGAAGGAATGTATCCCAGAAAATATTGTGATAGTGGCCCCTATCTCATCTCCCTCATGGGATTATGATTATAGGACCCCACTCTCACAGCCCCAAGAATATAGCTTGTCTTTTGTTTATTTCATAGATTGAGTTTCATTATTAGCTAGATAATTGTTTATGATTTGTTCGAAGAATCTACAATTGTTATACTCTTTTCTTAAGGTTTCTATAGATTTAAAGGAAATCATTTCAGATATCTAGTCCTTAACAATAAATAGATCAACTTTCTCAAATTCAACTCATCTTTTCCATGTGGACATGTAGTGATTTATAAATGAAAAAGAAACATGTTTTATTGCAGGGATTGTTGATCTGTAGGAAGGTACTCCTCCGAACATCTTCACCTAGGTCTTCTCTACCTTCTATCGAGGCATACCAACCCATAGTTCGAACCTCTATTTTCTAGCGACTGTGAGCAAGCTACCTTGGGAAACTCCAACCTCCTTGGGGTGTTGGGCTTGGCCTTGGGCATTCCTCACCTTCCGTACACCTCCTACAACTTTCATGCACCCCTTCAACATGTCATCTCATTATTCTTACCTTCCAAAACCTCTTAGCTAACTTCCTGCAACAGTTCACAAAATCCTGTAGCAAACCTGTAGTAGCTTTTTTTGACCCTGTTTTGATCTAAAATGATAGGATAGCCTAGTATAGGAGTAGGTAGCCACTTGGCTTGGACTCCATGACCATAAGTGCCACCTAGAACAAATTTCCCATTCCTTTCCCTCCTGCAATATCAGATAGCATTAGATCTTATGTTTCTGAAGTTAGTAATTAAGATTTTTTTTGCAAATGTGAATGAGATAGTTAATGCATGCATGTTTGAATTTTGAGATGATAGAGTAACTTTCTATTTTCAAGAAATCCTAGTAGCTAGATGGTCAATTGCAAGATTAGCATAGTTCATTTCTGCAAGTAATTTGTGTCATTTCATAGCTAGATGATTTATAAAATTTCATACCATTTACCATGTGGTAGCTTTCATTTCCTACATAAACAAGCATTTACTTTCCCTACACTAGAACTATCTTTACATTCATTGTCAGTAGTCAAAATCCCTTTAGTTCAATAGAGGTCCGGCCTGAGTCCCTAATGGTCAAATGCCCCAATTGAGAACTGACGAGTAGAATGATGCATTTGTTGTGTATATAGAACTATCACCTCCAAGTTTGTACGAAACCCCGGGTCTATAAAGTAAAGTTGGTAGCCCTAGGATTTGCAACATTATTGCTGCAATATTAAGGCTCATCACTTTTTGGCATCATTGTCGGGGAGGTGTCTAGGTAGGTGTAATTTATGCTTTTCTTTATAATTTTCATTTAGTAGGCATATGTTATTCTTCTTTCCTTTATATTTTACAATTAATTTCGAAAAAAAAATAAAAAGAAAAAAAATATTTCATGCTTCGTAGGAGTAGATATAATTTAGGGAAATTCTTGCCAAATACCCCCACACCATCAAACAGTCAACCTTCCATCCTCTTCAGTGACTATCAACTTCCCTCTCTGAGTGTAGGGGAGTTAGAGGACCCATTAGGTGAACAACCAAATATCTTTGAAGAACCTATTGGGGAATAAGAAGAAGAAACCATTCCACACACTTACACCATGGCTGAAAATAGAATTGGGGGTTCTTTTCCCATTAGAGAGACTAATGGAGACACTAGGATGAAAAACATAAGCCCCTCTTCCCTTCCTCATTTCCATGGATTAACCTCAGAGGACCCTGATACCTTTTTGTTTGAGTTTTCTATCATCTTCAGAACTTATGACTATACCTCTGATGGCCAGAAGTTGAAGTTGTTCCCATCCACCCTTAAGGATGTAACCTTACACTAGTTCATGGGATTACCTGGGGTCAACATCACTACCTGGGCTCAAATGCAGCAAGGCTTCAACAACAAGTACAAGGATTGTTGTAGGTATAAAGACACCAAAGATGAAATCTTTAGAATGACCTTGGGACATGATGAATCCTTGGAAGATTATGAGGAAAGGTTCCAACTCAGTTATAAAAGGGGCAGATCCACCCTTGATCCTGAATCACTCAAGTTGGTCCTTCTTAGAGGAACCAGGGAGGAAATTATGGAAACCCTAAACATGTTATCTGGAGGGGACATTTATCAGCTATCTTATGATGATATCAAGACAACTTTCAAAAACCATTCTAGGGATGCTAGAAAGAAGGGTAGGACTAGTCAATATTTGGCTAGTTCCTCTTCCTCCAATATATCTATCAAAAGTGAAATTGGAAACATGTTGGAAGAATTTAAAAGTGAAATGTTTCACACCCTTTCTCTATAAATGGAAACCATGCATATCAAGAGGAAGCAGGAGTAAGCAAAGAGAGCCTTAGATATCTTCTTCCCTAGATGCACTAGAAGATGCCCCAGAAATGAATGATTATTAAATGTTATAGAGGTATGCTTGGTCTGTGATGAAAGCCAATCCAAAAATAATTTCCCTTCTCTGCCTGGATTGAAGGTTGTATACTAAGGGGCTAAAGGTGGGGTTGAATAACTCTGTTATATCAATCAAAGGAGGCCTCAAGAACCTTGACCATACCAGCAACGCATGCAAGGGGAATCCTATTCCTATTACAATCCCAATCGGAATGCATCTCTTCCCAGTTGGTGTTCTCCTGCAAATCCTTCATGGTCCACACCTTCTCCTTAGTCTTATGCACCTCAATACCCTTCCCAACCTACCAATCAATCATTTTAGCCATATGCTCTCCCACATCCTTAATGGAATACCCCATCACAAGGTTGAAGGGCTCCACTCAACTAGCCTCCAGCCTTACTGCCTCAACCTCCATCTCAACCACAACTCCTTCATCCTGCTCCACCGAAGCAACCTCAGATGCCTGCTCAGCGAAATCTGAACCCAAACAACAAATAGGCATAGTAGGTCTATAGTGGATAGACATCCTACCCTGCCTATGTTGTTGAAATTCAAGAAATCAACGTCAGGTCTGGAAGAGTGCTTTTAGGTAACCAACCTCCATCTCCACCTAAGGAGCTTGAAAAGGAAAAGTAAGAAAATGTTCCTAAAGCCAATCCACCTCCTTTTCCTAAAAGATTGATCCATCCTAGTCAGCACACCCCAGAAGAGGCTGAACTTTTGGGAGAATTGAAAACCGTGTGTGTTAAAATCCACCTCCTTC
This sequence comes from Pinus taeda, assembly GCA_000404065.3. Lineage (NCBI taxonomy): Eukaryota > Viridiplantae > Streptophyta > Pinopsida > Pinales > Pinaceae > Pinus > Pinus taeda. The sequence goes on along the minus strand of APFE030901289.1, from coordinate 134,078 downwards.
AAGCCATTAAGGATGTACCAATCTACAACAGGCTAATCAAGGAGAAATTATTCAAACATCCTAGGAGGAGAAAGAAAGACACCCCTACCATTAATGTCATTTTACAATTGTCTGACTTAATGTTGGGGAGATTGATTTGTGAAAAGTATCTAAACTCTAGAAGTATTGTGGTAGATGTGCATATTGATGGCATCATTTTCCCCCACACCTTGATTGATATTGGAGCTTCCATCAATGTGATGACTAAGGAGACCATGCTCAAACTAAATCTCCAAGGATCCTTAAGAAAGACCACAACAATATTGCAATTTGTAGAAAAATCCACAGTAGCTCCTAAGGGAGTTGTTGAGGATGTGACGGTCTCTATTGATTCCTGGGAGTACCTAGTTGACTTCTTAGTTCTCCATCCCAAGACCAAATTCAATTGTTATACTCTCATCCTTGGAAGGCTGTGGCTAGCCACTATTGGTTCTTACATAAGTTGCAGAATTGGGAACATGACCATTATGAATGGGAATTTTTCTAAACAGTTGGTCGTGTACCCTCATGCTCAACCATCCCTAGAGCATGCATTACCCTTATGACTGGAAGAGGAGGAGGAATATGAATTATACCATACCACATCCTACCCAATCTTTACCCTAGATCATATTATATGAGGGGGGAAACCTGATGAAGATGACCTCATTGATCAAATCCTCCAGAACCAGCCCCCTAGCACCATGCCTCTTGATGAGCTGGTGAAAAAAATCTGAAGATAACCCTTGGACTGATTTGTGCCTAGTGGACTCAAGTCCTTCTCATGTCAAAATGGTACAATTTGTTCCATATAAAACATTGAAAATCAACCCCTCCCTTAGCCCACTAGGAAGAGAATTTGTGCAACATGTTGAGAGATGACTTGGATGCCTTTGCCTGGAGCTATAAGGAAATGAAGGGAGTGCATCCTTCAGTGTGTACTCACCACATCTACATTAAGGAAGGATGAAAGCCAGTGCACCAACCTCAAAGGAGAATGAACCCAGTCCTCAAAGACATAGTCAAAGAAAAATTGCAGAAGTTGTTGGATGCATGGTTCATTTACCCATCTCAAATAGTGAGTGGGAGTCTCCTCTAGTTTTGGTCCCAAATAAGAATGAAAAGTGGAAGATTTGTGTGGATTACAGAGAGCTAAACAAATCGACTAAGAAAAACCATTTTCCTCTACCTTCCATTGATCAAGTCTTGGATGGTCTTGCAGGGAAGAAGTTCTTCTCTTTCTTGGATGGATTTAGTGGTTATAATCAGATACAGATCAGCCCAGAGGACCAAGATAAAACCACCTTCACTTGTCCTTGGGGTACCTTTGATTATAGGGTCCTTCCTTTTGGATTATGTAATGCCCCTGCCACTTTTCAAAACATAGTTCTAAACATCTTTGCTAAGCTAGTCCATGACTCTGTAGAAATCTATATGGATGATTTCACTCCCTATGGGTGTGACTTCCTGGAGGCTCTCTCTATCTTGGGGAAAGTATTAAATAAGTGAATTTAAATGAACCTATCATTTAGTCTCGAGAAGTGTGAATTATTGATGAATGCAGGGACTATTCTGGGTCACTCAATATCCCAGGAAGGACTATAAGTGGACCCAAATAAAATTGCCATCATAAAAAGGGTCCCTACTCCTCGAAAACAAAGGGATGTCAGGAGTTTCTTGGGATTAGCTAGATATTATAGGAGATTTATCAAAGACATCAGAAAAGTATCCTCACCAATTTTTGCACTGTTAGCTAAGCACTCTGAATTTTGTTGGTCAGAAAGTTACCAAGAGGCCCTACAAATCTTGAAGGACAAGTTGACTACTGCACCCATCGGCCACACTTAGAGGCCCAAATTGGGCTCGTCCTTTCCATATTCATTATAATGCATCTGAAAAATCTATAGGATCATCTCTAGGCTAGAAAGATGATAAGTTTCCTTCTATCATTTACTTCATTAGCAAAAATCTATCCAAGTTTGAACAAAACTACACTGTGACTGAAAAGGAACTCCTAACTTTTGTCCACTCCTTGAAATAATTCAAACACTACCTCACTGGTTATCAAAGATTTGTTCATAATGACCATGCTACTATCAAATACTTAATGAAAAATCCTAATGTGAATGTAAGAATTATTAGATGGTTTCTTTTATTAGAACAATTTGATTTAACTATCATTGATAAGCGAAGTAGAGAAAATGTAGTTGCAGATTTTTTGTCTAGACTTGCTTTGCCTACAGGTGAGGAAGGAATGTTTGATGATCAGATACTAGATGAGAATTTATTTACTATTTTAGTTCTCTCTCAATGGTTTTTTGACATACCCAATTACCTAGTTGCTACAAAGTTCCCTCTAAATCTGTCATCTAGGGAGAAGAGTATAATTGTAAGGAAGAGCTCCCCATTCACTTGGATTGAGGGAAATCTCTTCAAGCTAGGCCCAGATCAAACTTTTAGGAGGTGTGTCAAAGAGGAAGAATTCTTTGACATTCATCTATCTTTTCATGATGGGCCTTGTGGAGGTCACTTTATAGCCAAGAGGACAACTTTCAAGGTACTGCAAGTTGGCTATTACTGATCCGCTCTCCACCAAGATGTAAGAAGATACACCAGTTGATGTGATCAGTGCCAGAGGATGGGAAAATCTACACCCAAGAATGAAATTCCCTTGCAACCTCACGTGACTCTAGAGCCATTTGACAAGTGGGGCATGGATTTCATTGGGCCCATTGATCCACCATCAAGGAAGCAAAAGTACATAATTGTATGCATTGATTATTTAACAAAGTGGTCTAAGACCGAGGCTATCAAGGTAGAAACAGAGGAGAAAGTGTTTTAGTTCTTAACAGATAATTTATTCTACAAGTTTGGGTACCCTAAAGAACTAGTAACTGATCAGGAATCTCAGTTCACATCACATCTGATCGAAATTTTTTTGAGGAAGCATGGGATAAAACACAAGAAGTCAACTACCTATTATCCTTAGGCCAATGGATAAGTAGAGGTCACAAACAAAGTATTGGGAGGCATCCTCACCAAGTTTGTGAGCAGCAGCAGAAAATATTGGGTTAATAGACTAGTGGAGGCAAACTTGGGCCTATAATACAACCTGGAAGACAACCATTAGTTTCACCCCTTATGAATTGGTCTATGGAAAGAAGGATTTTCTCTCCATTGAGTTTGAGTACAACACCTTGAGAATGGAAGCACATTAGGATTTGGATGTTACAAAGGCACAACAAAAGAGAATACTTCAACTAAATGGTCTAGATGAATTCAGGATGCAAGCCCTCCTACACATTCAAGTTATCCAAGTAAAGAGGAAGGTTTGGCATGACAAGAACGTCAATGATAAGGTTTTTCAAGAAGGGGATTGGGCTCTGCTATATGAATCTAGGTTCAAGGACTTCAAAAGAAAATTGATGACAAGGTGGTTAGGCCCATACCTACTAAAGAAGTGCCATGAGAATGGGGTTGTTCAAATTAGGACCATTGATGAGGAATGTATTCCCTTGCTTGTCAATGGATACATATTGAAAGCTTACAAAATACCTTTGTCCAAGGAGGAGTTCATCAACACCATTAGTAAGGAGGTAAATGTGATTGGAAGTGTCTTAGCTTCCAAGTCACACAATTCTTGAAAACTGTTTTATTTGTGAAAAAAAAACAAAAGCAAAAAAAAGCAATAAGAGGCCTGGATGAAAACCTCTATGAGGCATCTGAGGCCAACTCTTGGGTTGAAAACCTCCTTAAGGAATCCCAGGAGTGAAAAAAAGAAAACAAAAAGATCCCTAGGTGAAAACCTCCCTTGAGGCCCCCAGGGCAGGCAAGCACATTGAAAACCTCTCTTGAGCTAGCCTATGTGTCTTTCAAAAAGAAGAGAAAAGAATAAAACAAAAAAACAAAAATAGTACCATGGCAGGGAACTCAAACCTATCCACTAATAAATTATGTGATTTTGCAGGTTTTGAAAGTAGTGAAAGATACAGAGACATAGGGACAGCATGCCAAGTTTGATTCCATTTCTCTTTCCATCAACTCCATCTCATCCATGCCAACCATGTCCTTGCCACTCATATCCATTTTCAGGCATCAAAATTCATTTGTTTTGCATTTTCTGGCTTGCTACAGGATGTCTTGTAACTGCTACAGGAAGATCATGTAGTTGCTATAGGAAGATCCTATAGCACTACAAGATGTCCTAAAATGCTATAGGAAAGGGGACCCAATAAGAAAATCATCATGCATTGCTATTCTAGGTTGATCAAGGATCTCACACTTCATCAAACCACTCACCCATCATCCATGAAATCCTGATCCAAATCACCATACCCATACTTATCTTTGTCTCATTCAAGAAAAAATAGAGAAAAATGTCCAAAATATAATGAATAAACCAGAGGACATGTCCTCCCTTGCCTCAGCCACTCACTACTCCAGCAGATTTATTCCATCATCCTCCAACCGCTACACTACTACCCAACATCCCTCTGAGAAAAAAATCATTGAAAAAGGAAGAAAAGAGGCAACTATAGGGTCTCCTGTAGCAGCTACAGGATCTCCTATAGTAGCTTGTTCCATTACTACAACTAGCTTGAGACTTCATTTTTCTTCCGAACTAGAGCAAGGACGAGTGCCATGATATCTGAAAACCTTGATTCTCTTAGCCAGGCTCCACAGAAGTAGCAACAGTAAAGAGATACCAAGCACTTACACACATGAACATCCAAGCAGTCAGATATAAAAGCACGAATAAATATATAGGAACAAAGTAAAGGAGCACTTCCCTGAGCAAGAACACAGAAGGAAAATATCCCAACATGCATCGATCAGCAAAAGGTAGGCACATGTATGGAAATTTACCCAACTCTTCCTTAAGTACGATATAATATAAAATGTATAAATGTCGAAGAAATGTCTTTTAATAAGCTGGAGGTGGCTAGTTAACTTAGCCACCCTCAGCTTGTGATCAAAAAGTGAACTCCCAATCAACATGCCACGTCAGAGTGTCACATGAATTGGCATCAGTTAAAAAGGTGGTTGAATCAGTTAAGGAGGAGTGGGTGATGATTACGAGGAGAAAGTGAATGATCACCAATGGTGGACCAACGGTCCCAATTAGGAAATATTGTACCATTGCGAGCCAACATAGTGCTCCGAGCCTCAACCATAAATAGCATAAACCCCAAACTTTCATGCAATTTTTTTTGCTCATTTCAAGATCAAAGAGATAGGGACAATCACGAGAAGCCATCAAAAAGTCGAACCCTTCTCTCTCCATCCTATAGGAGACAACTATAGGAAACAGCTACAAGAAATTCATAAGCCTACTGGAAGCTAGAGGAAGCATTGGAATTCCATAGGAAGTCTGAAAGGGGGTGTCTAGTTTCAAGTTGGTAATCAATTTTCATAATCCCAATCATTATAGTGAGAAGTAAGTGGCCCATCTCTCTTCTGTACATGATTTGATAATTGATAAACTCTACACTCTTTTAGTAATTACAGTCAACTTGAGAATTAGACAGAGTTTGGGGCTATATAAGAAAATTTTGTGGCTATAAGGAATTGTATAAATTACAGTCATCCACTAAAAAGGTTAAGCTCTCAGCCACCTTGAAATCCATACTAAACCTATCCTACAAAACCTCCTGCACTTATATAAAACAGAGAAGAAAATGGGAGGCAGATTCAATAAAGAGAACCCACAGATACATCAAGAATTCACCTTCATCCCCCTGTGGTAGATATATTGATGGGGCATCATTGGTTAGGATTCTTTGAGTTACTCAAGGGATATGATGATGATATAACCTATGAGTTTTCCATGGCACTAAACCCTCAAGAAAGAACAAGTGATACCATTATGGTGAGAGGAATGTCCATTACCATCAATCCTGATGTGATCCACAGAGTGACAACACTTCCTCTAGAGGTTCAATGGATAAAGGAGGACAAGGCTAGCAACACCTTTGCTAAGAAAAATTTCTTCCTAAATGATGAAAATCCAATTGAAGACAAAAATGGGGTTAGAAGGGAGAACCTTCCCTATCCCTGGGATGAGGTGGGCTACCATATCCTTAAGTACATTTCTTGTGAAGGGAGACTAAGTGTAGTCTATGGTTACGACTCCTCTATGAGTTGAGATTCAGATCTAGAGTACCCATAAACCAAAGGCTCAATGTGCTTAAAAAAGGGGAAACACTAGTAGTTAGCACCACATGGTATCATCAAGCTAATAATGGAAGGTTCCTTAAGCTAATTGAGAATTCATGTTCTCTGGTCCACATTTAGGGACATGGATAGAGAATATTCCCTTGAAATTCAAGCCCTTCAACATGGTGGGACCCCAACCTCTAGTGCTGAAGAGGAAGAGGAGGAAGAAAGACAAGAAGAATTAGAGGCAAACAAAACAGAGGAAGAAGAAAAAGAAGAGAAGGAAGAAGAAAATAAAGAAGGAGAGGAGGAGAATAAGGTAGAGACTAGCCCTGAGAAAAATACTGCACTTGAAGAAGAGGAGATATCTCCTAGATTGTCTCCTGAACCCACTGAAAAGGAGGAAGTTTCTACCTTGGTTTCCTTGAGAACACCCATCAGGTCTAAGAGGAAAATGCAGAGGCAGACTCCCCTCTATTTAAAAACAAGAAGAAGCACTAGGATTAAGTAGGGGAAGCCACAAACACTAACAAAAACCCCCACCATAATTGAATAATGACCAAGCAAGAGGGAGGAGCTAGAGTCCATGGGAATGATGGTTGAGAAGGTCACATCACCAGAAGAAACTCTAAAGGCTACCATCACCTATGTCATGAAGCCTGTCACTAGATCAACATCATCTAAGAAAACCAGGACACATGTAACCCTCCAACAGAAAGGAAAAGGCCTGCTACAGGATCCCCAAACAATGCTAAATGAAACACTTGCAGCGCTATAGAAAAGACAGAAAGAAGGGGAAGAGAAGTAGGGGCATAAATAAGGAAAGGAAGCAACACCATAGGTACATGAGGGGGCATCTTCTCCAAAGACATTTGAGGAAGAATTTCCAGAGTTACAAGAGCCTAGCGCACAACCAAATCTGAGCTTCTACTGCAAGTTCGTTGAGGGAGGCAGAGTGATACCATAGAAATTAGAATTCCCTCTCTTCTTTGAACTTTAAAAGGAAAGAGGAAGGACACATCGATGAATAAAAATTGATAATCCAAATAAATTAGAAGATGTCGGCCATATGGAAGAAAAACTCTTAGAGATGGATAGGGAATTAATTGAATTGAGAGATAGAGCGAACACCATGAAAACAAAGTTGCAGGAAGAAAACACATGGTTGAGGAGGAAGTTGCAAGAAAAGGAGATCTAATTAGCCACCGTGGCAAGCCTCTCCCTAGAGGCACTTCAATGGAGGTTTCAAATTAACACATTGGCACAACATGGGACCATTCCATTCCAATATTATAGGTAATTCATTGAGCTATGTGACAAGAGAACCCTTGAGGACAAGGCCAAATTATCTAAATTCTACCTGCACAACCTTGCCCTAACAGACTTGAATGTGTGGGACCCAAATGCTAAGTTGGGGGACTTGCACCTGATGACCCCTGCATCATGGGTGAGTCATGAGGAGGCCATGGCTAAGGAGGTGAAGGGAATAGTAGAAAAAGAGGAGAGAGAGACACTCTACATCAGAGCAGAACAAATAACCTCCATGGCTATTATTTGTAACCACGGTGTCATTTCCAATGATGCTCAACTTGCACCAAGATACCTGGCTACCCAAGAACAGGCCATCTCCCATTTTGAGAACACTTTAAGATTGTTGGGGACTGAGAGCCAAAAATCATGCCAAAGGATATGGAATAACCTGCCACATATTCTCCAGATCAGTGAGTACCACTCTCCTGAGAGATTGATAAATTCATTTGAAAGGACACCCATGTATAAGAATGCCATGCAAATACTAAAGATCAATTGGATTGGACTAAAGCTCAGTCCACCTTTACCGTTGGGTTTGTTGGAAGGTAGGAAGGAAGAAGAGGAAATAAAGCCGTGGGAAGAGATACAAAAAAATGTAGGGTTCTATACTCAAGAAGAGACACCATCCACAGAAGCCTAGAATGTCAGAGAGGCCACTAGGGCTATGAAAGATAGGGATATAGATGACTAGGTTTCTCATAGGATGAGCAACAGTTTCAATAGGGGGGTGATGATGAGGCTCATCAATAGGTAAACTATATGGGTCACAATGTCACTCTCCAATTTATTAAATAGACTTTTCTCACATTTATTTACATATTTTGTTATATTTTTCTTAGTGAGAAGAGTAAAGGTAAGTTACTATGTCGTGTGGCCTAATGTGTTAAATGCGGGAATTGGAGCATTTTTGGGTTGACTTAAGTGTAGGAATTTAGAGTAGGAAAGCAAGATATATTTAAGGAGTTGGTATCCCTTCTTAACTCCTCAAATCATTTGAATATTCCTCCACTCTATCTCATCAACTCAGTGTCACTAACATCCAAGTAAAACGAGTTCATTGGCATCCAAGCCAGTGATAGTCAAGGAAGAATTATTCTCAAGTTAGGGAGCCAAGTATCCCTATTTTCTAGGGAGTTGTTCATAGCTATAGTTTTGTATAAATAAGAGATCCAAGGGACTCATTAGGATTCAATTTACTCTATCTCATCAACTCAGTGTCACTAACATCCAAGCAAAATGAGTTCATTGGCATCCAAGCCAGTGATAGTCAACGAAGAATTAGTCTTGAGTTAGGGAGCCAAGTATCCCTATTTTCTAGGGAGTTGTTCATAGCTATAGTTTTGTATAAATAAGAGAGCCAAGGGACTCATTAGGATTCAATTTATTTGTTGTAGCCAAGAGGCCATTTTGAGCTAAAACATTTTGACTGTTATTGTTATGATGTACTTGACACTTTTATGATAATGAGAAATTATGTTTTGATCTAGCACTGAATTGACTCAAATGGTTGAAGCTCTTGCATTAGGGCCCAAACCTAGTAGCATAAGTTCCTCTTTTGTAATTGTATCCTTAGCTTAGAATGATAGTTAGTTGATAAAGTTTATTTATGTCTTTCTGTTAGCTTAGCAAGTTACTTAAATTGTTGCTTAACCTTGTTTCATTAGGTTAAAGAGGTAGATTGGTGTTGAAGTTTAGTGAAGGAAATTATACCATAAAATATTGTGACAGTGGTCCATGTCTCATCTCCCCTAAGGGGATAATGATTAGAGGACCCCACTCTCACAGCCCCAAAAACAAAGTTTGTCTTTTGTTTATTGCATAGATTGGGTTTCATTCTTAGTTAGATAATTTTTTATGATTTCTTAGAAGCACCTATAGTTGTTATCTTTTTTTTATTAAGGTTTTTGTAGCATGAAAGGCAATCCATTTCATAGATCTATTCCTTAACAGTAAATAGATCAACTTTCTCAAATTCAACTCATCTTTTCCATGTGGACATGTAGTGATTTATAAACACATTTTATTGCAGGGATTGTTGATCTAGAGGAAGGGACTCCTCCAACTAGCTCCACCTTCTGTCGAGGCATACCAACCCATAGTTAGAACCTTTATTTTTCAGCCACTATGAACAAGCAGCCTTGGGCAAATCTGACCTCCATGGGGTGTTGGGCTTCGTCTTGGGTGTTTTTCACCATCCCTACACCTCCTATGACTATCATGCACCCCTCCAACACCTCATATCACTATTCTTACCCTATAAAACCTCTCAGCTACCTTCTTGTAGAAGTTTAGGACATCCTGTAGCAGTTTCATGTAGCAAACCTGTAGCAGCCTGTTTTGACTTGAATGGTAGGATAGCCTAGTATAGGAGTAGGTTAGCCCCTCAGCTTGGACTCCATGGCCAGAAGTGTCGCCTATGCCAACTTTCTTATTCCTTTCCCTCCTACAAGATCAGATAGCATTATCTCTTATATTTTTGAAGTTAGTAATTAAGAATTTTTCTACAAATGTGAATGAGATAGTTAATGCATGCATATTTTCAAGTAGTCCTGATAACTAGATGATCAATTGCAATATTAACATAGTTCCTTTCTGCAAGTAGTTTGTGTCATTTCATAGCTAGATGATTTATGACATTTCATAGCATTTACCATGTGGTATCTTTCATTTCCTAAATAGACAAGCATTAACTTTCCCTGCACTAGAACTAGCTTTACATTCATTATTAGTAGTCAAGCTCCCTTTGGTTCAATAGAGGACTGGAATAGAGCCTTAATGGTCAAATGCCCCAGTTGAGAAGTGACATGAGTAGAATGATGCATATTATGTGTATATAGCACTGTCACCTCCAAATCTATATGAAACCCTGGGTTTATAAGGTAAAGTTGGTAGCCGTAGGACTTGCAACATTCTTGTTGTAATACTGAGGCTCATCAGTGCCTCCATAGTAATTTTTCAAGTTCCATCTAGCTGGATGATTTGTTAATGGGGTCCACCCGGAACCCTTTTTATTAGATCCTATTGTGTTGTGTTGTAAGTTTTGACATGTCCTGAAGCCCTATAACATGGCACATTAATTTGTGCACTTTGGTCATATCATCGAGCTCATACCTCTGAAATGATGTCACACCTACTAGGTGTCGACCTCTGAGTAGTGATATGTGTCACCTAGAAATGGGTCATCTGGGTGCCCAAAAATGATGAATCTACCTGCCACATGTCCATGTTTATTTTATCACTTCTATGCCCGAGCCAATCACATGCTACCACCTATCCTTAGTGAGAGAGGAGAGAGAAAGGGTCACAAGGCCTTAGTTTTGTGACCAGTCTATTTGTTAAATTGTTTTTCGAAAAACCATTAGGTTCAAGGATTTTTTCCTCAACACCACTCGTGAGCAGATTGTGGTTTCAGGAAGAGTGACCTCGAGGTGGTTCTTTTTCATTGATCTATGTGATCGATGATTTGGAAATCCACCTCCCATGACCACTAAGCCCATCTAAAGAGTTGTCTCAAGTGTCATCGGAATGCTTCCACATGGACTGGCGCTTACCTCGATGTGCTTTTCTGCTGGTCCGACTCTACATTGTGTTGTCAATTGTTAAACAGTTTGGATATCACATTCAAGATTTCCCTCCCTAAGTGGGCTCCACTCAGTCAATTGCAACCCACTACTATGTTATCTCTCTAAGTCAAACCAGAGCTTCACATAGAGGCTCCACCAACTTTTTCACTACACTTTGGAAATGTGCCAAACTTGGCTACATGTTAGGGCTCCTCCAAACTCCCTCTAACTCTAATATATTTGAATTGGGTTAAGCAACTTTGACTGGCTCTATCTTATGATCTAGGAGGCCATTCTTAGATTTCCACATACGATTAGAAAACTCTTTTAGAGATCTACCCATCTAAGTGGGTCTCACCTACATCTAACATGATCTGCTACTCCATAACTAGCTCCAAAGTCTTTGCACCATTCTATTGTCATGTTTCCACTCTTGTCATTACCTTTAATAGTTGCAATACTTTTGGCATTTTCCTTTGTTATGCATGTGCCACCTTTTCCATTACCTTTGCCATCAATGACAACATATTTCCAAAAATACCCCCCTTTGCCATTGATGGAAACATCAAAATCAAACAAAACATCTTTAGAAAAATATAAACAAATACTTTAAGTATTGCTCCCCCTGAGATTCACCTCTCTTGTCCTTAATCTTTTCTATTGTTGTGGTATTGTTGTTGTGCTTGATCTGGATTTATTACCATCTACGACATCCTGTTTCCTTCATTTTGTTTGATTACTATGGATCTCTCTCCCCCTTTGACATCAATGGAAAAGACACCATCATCCTCCCCCTATCACCATACTCCATCTATCAACAATCTTCCTCTATCATTTTGATCCTATGGTCCTGGCTGCTTCACCTTGATATGCTAAAAATGTAATAGTTTGCTTACTTCCTATTAAATGAAGACATAGTGTAGGGAGCCAAGAGGCACAACTCCTAATATTTGCCTCAAATACTCAAGTTGTTCTTTAGGAAGTGGCTTAGTGAAAATATCAACAACTTTCTCTTTTGTAGGAACATACTCCAACTTCATGATCTAAGATGCAACTTTCTCTCTCGAGAAATGATACCTGAATGGAATATAATTTGTCTTGGAGTAAAAAATTTATCATTTGACATGATTATTGCATTGGGTTTGTCACGAATATTGGGAATAGGTTGATCATAGAACAATTGTACATCTTTCAAAGCTTTTTTCATCCACAAAAGTTCAGTACAACAATAATTTGTTGAAACGTATTTTGCTTCAGCTGTAGATAAGGAAATGGAAGCTTGCTTATTTCTCAACCATGAAACTAGACTTTCTCCAAGAAAGAAAGCATCACCACTTGTGCTTTGTCAATCATCTACATCACCTACCAAATCAACATCAATGTAAATAGTAAATGAAAAATATTTACCTCTAGGGTACCACTGTCCATAGTCCATTATTGCTCTGAGATATATAAGAATTCTCTTGGATGCTAGTACATGGATTTGTCTGGGAGTTTCTTGAAGTCTTCCAAATATAGTAATGACTTGCATGATGTCTAGTCTTTAAGCTATCAAATATATGAGGCTTCAAATGATGGATCTATGTAAATTCTAGTCCATTGTTAGCGATTCATCCATCTTACTAAGGTTGCAACCTGTCACCATTGGTGTGCTCACTAAAGAGCATTCTTCCATACCAAACTTCTCTGGTACCTCTTTAAGATACTTGCCTTGAGAGATTAATATTCCTTTAGGACTACGCAATCTACAGCCCAAGAAAATATGATAGTTCTCGAAGCATGGACATCTCAATTTTACTCTTCATATCAACTACAAATTCACTAGTTAACAAATTTGAATCATTGGAAAAGATGATATCATCAACATATACAACTACCACAATTCATTTTCCATCCTTTGCTTCAACATATAATTTTCTATTAGTTTCACCTCTTTTGAATCCACACTTGAGCAGGTAGTTTTCTATCTTCGAATACCAAACTCTTGGGGCTTGCTTGAGACCACATAAAGCCTTCTTAAGTTTGAAAATTTAATCTAGTTCCTTTATTAACTAAAAATCTTTTTCTTTTTCTCTATGTAAACTTCCTCTTGTAGCTCTCCATTGAGAAAATAAGATTTGACATCAAATTGATTGATTTTGAATTTCTTAAAGCAAGCATATGCCAAAAACATTCTTATTGCTTCTAATCTAGAAATAAGAGAAAAGGTTTCATCAAAATCCAAGCCTTGTATCTGAGCATAGACTTTGCATACCAATCTGGCCTTGTTTCTTACCACTTCTCCACGGTCATTTAATTTGTTCCTTAAAACTCACTTTGTGCCAATGACATTCTTGCCAATGGGTCTTGGAACAAGTTCCCAAGTCTGATTTTTCTCTATCTGATCCAATTCTTCATTCATTGCCTTTGACCAATGTTGATTTTGAATGGCTTGAACAACATATTTTGGTTCTTCCATGGAAAATAGGGAAACATGTGCTTGTGTAGGGGGATTGAGCAGCATCTTTCTTGTCTGCACTTCAGAATTTAATTCACCAACAATCTGATCAGCTGGGTGGTGATTTTTTACATACTTTGGGGGATCTTTGGCTTGAGTACTAGAGGGTTCTTCATCGTTCTATTATGCATAAGGTTCATCATGTTCTTCACTGATGAGCACTAGTCCTTCATCATTGGATTTTACTGGTTGCTTCTCTTCTTGCTCAATGCATTCATCCACCTTTACATTGATGTAGTCAATGATCCTTTTGGTAATGTTATAATAGCATCTATATCCTTTTTTGTTGTGTGAATAACCTATAAAAATGCCTTCATCTACTCAAGCATCGAACTTGCCAAATTTTTCATCATTTTTCCTTATGTAGCATCTGCTGCCAAAATTCTGAAGTGTTTGCCTATTGCAGGTCTTCCACACCACAAATCATAGGGATTTTGGTCACTCTTTGTTCTAAAATGAGATTTGTTGATAATAACTACTGTTGTATGAATTTCCTCTACCCAAAACCTCATTTGTAAGTTCTTTTTTTTATCATCATTGGTCTGGCTGATTGTTGCACTAATCTATTTGCTTGTTCTACCACCCCATTTTTCTAGGGAGTCTATGTTATTGTAAACTTCCTTTTGATGCAATTTGTTTTATAGAATTCAACAAATTCTTTTGAAGTGAACTCGCCTCCTTTATTTTACCTTATTCTTTTGATTTTGCAATCAGTTTTATTCTCAGGCATTGCTTTGAACTCTTTGAATTTATAAAAAACTTCATGTTTTTCTCTGAGGAAAGTAACCCATGTGATCTTTTTGAAATCATCAATTATTAGCATAAAATATAGCTTACCTTGGGTTGAATGCATTCTAGATGGTCCACACAAATCCATGTGTACCAGTTGCAATAGCTTTGTTGAAGAGTTCTCCTTTGCCTTGAAAGGAACTTGAGCTTGCTTTCCTAGTTGGCAAGATTTGTAGATAATGTTCTCTGGTTTTGAAAGCCTAGAAAAATATTTGACAACATTTTTCTTGCTTATCTTGACTATCTAATCAAAGTTCAGATGTCCAAGTATTTTGTGCCATATCTATCTCTCATAAATATTTTTCAAGCAGCACTTTTTTGTCTTCTCCTTGAGCACATAGACATTATTATATGTTCTCAAATATTCAAAAACTATCTCACCTATGCGAGTAGACTAAATTTGCCAATTTTTAAATTTAAAGATCACATCATAGCCTTGATCACACATATGAGATACACTAAGTAGGTTATGATTCAACCCATCAACATACAAAAAATTCTTGGATTTACCTTTTCCATTTGATAGACTGGCCACTCCTTTTGCAATTATTTTGCTTGGAGCATTATTACCAAAGGTTACATTACCTTTGTCAACTAGTTTCCAAGTCATAAACTTGTTTTTGTCTCTTTTCATGTGCCTAGCAGAACCATTTTCCACATACCAATGGCTCCCATCATTATTATCATACAAAGCAATATCACATTGCTATGATTTCTCTTTCTCTTTCCAGACTTTAGGCTTTTATTCAATTTGCTCAATAATTGGTTCAACTATTCTCTCCTTGTTTTTGCAATTGATTGTTATATTTCCAAATTTTTGACACTTAAAAAATTGTACCAAATATTTTAGAGGAGCTAAAGATGTTGGGAATCATGATTTTCGTTAGACTAAAACCCGTGGGTATTAGTCAAGGACTGCATCGCCAGAGATAAGGACCCATGAGAGGCAGTTTGTCCATTTCACGAAACACATGGGGAGTGTCTGTTCATCCAATGTCCAACAATCACCCCCCCAACACAAGCTAGGTGTGTATTGAACTCATGACCTACCCTCTGATACCACTTGTTGGAAATCACAATTGTCGTTAGACTGAAACCTGTATGTGTTAGTCAATGATCACATCACTATAGATAAGGATGCACGAGAGGTAGTTAGTCCATGTCGTGAAACACACGAGAAGATTTGGTTTATCCAATGTCCAACAATTAATGTAGGTTTTAACCCTGTACAAAAATTACCTACAAATGAATTCTTAAAACAAAAAATATACAATGGAGAGAGCATAAAACAAATACACAAAGATTTTCCTCTGGATCCCAAAACTGGGACTACCAGATTGATTTTTCATTATGCTCCTTTCAATGTTATAATACATATATATACATGTCAAAGCATTCATAAATCCCAATTCATTAACCCTGGATTAGAACATAACCATAGTTCCCTTGACTGGATCGACAAAATACCTTGGGAAGAAAACCATCATGCCCAAAACCATGTGCAAAGCCCATGCACAAAACCATGGGTAGGTCCTCCCACCATATTTGGGTCTTCCCCCCATCCTTGGGTCCACATATATATAGGGAAAAAAAAATCCCAAGGCACTACCCTAGACCCTATGCAAGGGGGCTACCACCCCCCTGTAAACCCCCGATAGGGGGGGACTTCTAACCCCCCTATGACCCCCCTACTATGCTTGGAGCAACAAACAAGGGGAGCTACCAACCCCCCAAGCATGCGATTAGTCATGGAAATAATATAACTCACACCCAAAAAAATAGCTATTGTACTCAGGTTTGATTTTTCTTTATTGAATTCTTCTGCTAGATCTAAGATGTCTGTAAAAGAGATTAATTCTACAATCAGTTTCTCTATGCCCATAGTTTATGCATGTGAAACAATACCCTGAGAAGATATTGTTATTCCTAGAAGGATTCCTTCTCCACTAAGCATGTCCAATGTTCTTCTTTTGTTGTTGCTAATTTTTATTTGGCTACGTATTTGTCTCTTTCTGCTTTATAGTCACTTATTTTGTTGGAACAAAGGTAATTAAATTTTTACCTTTTAATTCAATTGTTACACTATACTTGGATTCATAGCCTAGACCAGTCTGATTTTAGGAGGCTCATTGTGCTTCCAATATCTCATTTATATCTTCAGTCCCTTTTCCAAAATGTTGGTTGAAACTGAGCTACATTATGTCCTTTTCCAACTCCTTCTTCAGCAAGAAAATTTCTCCTTCAAGCTTCTCACATATTTGATCCTTTTCATTCAACTGCAAATTCAGGTATTCTTGTATTTTCATACCTTCTTCTATTTTCAAGGGAAATGGCTCAATAGTTGTTGAAAAATGCAGCAATAAATTCTTAATTTAATTTTTTCCTTAGTCAAATTGAGAAAATTCGAAATTCCACATCAACAAACAAATTGGGTGAGTTAATTGAGGTGACATGGTTATTATCACTCAGTTAGCTTAGTTAATTAGATTTAGGGGCATGAACTTTAGTTGTGTGAAATGATTCCTAAATTTTAGGAGCCTAGGTTAAGTTAATTTCAGTTGTAACAATTTAATTCAGCTAATTGAGTTATGGTCAGTTAAACTAGTTCTAACCATTGGGGGAACTAATTGAAGGTCAAGTAGTATGGTGTGACTTTAGTGATCAACTAGTAAACTGATCAATCAACCTAAATTAGCTTATGCATGCATATAATTCGAGTTACGCAGTTGAGATGGAGATTCCAAGGTAGAGTATTATCATCTATAGACTATTCTGAAGCGTATAGATGGTGCATGTAGTCAAAGGCAGAGCCTAAAGGAATTGTGTAATCTAGACTGAGTAATTTCCTAATTAATAGGGGCTTAATTCCTCAAGGAACGACACAAGGAAATGGGAGCTTGGCAGGCTGAGAAATTGGTTAGGTGTTGACCAGAGCAAGTTTGTGAAGTAGTGAGATAGACTATACAAGTGCAGGTTATGCCCAGGCTTGAGCAATAATATGTATTCATATCTATTATTTTATTAATGTAATACATATAAGGAGGGGTTTTGAGTAGTTGGTTTACCCTAGATAAATCTCTTTGTATGTGTGTTAAATCTTTGTGCATGTTTATGATATGTGTTCTCAATCCTGAATTTATTTCCATAGATGAGTAGATTATATTTGAGTCTTATGATTTAGTAAATTTCATGAGAAGTTTCAAATCTACACATAATTTCTATATGTTATCATAGCAGGTTTCATAGTAGAGAAGATATTGCGAAGTTATTATTGCAAGAGGATCAAATTTGTAGGATCAAATCTTCAGAGCTAGTAGGATGGCCTTTGATGAACTAAGACTCGAGTATTCCCTTGAGGGAGGCTCAAATTACATTTCTTGGAAAGACCGCATGGAGGTAATGCTGGAAGGTAAAGGGTTCAAGGAATTTTTTGATACAAATATTCAGAAACCAACAATAGATAATACTTATAATCTAGCAGAATGGAAGGAGTGTGTAGACAATACAAGGAGGCTCATATTGGATGGAGTATGGGACCATATTGTCTCAAATATCCATAGGAAAGAGATGATGTATGCAATGTGGCAAGTATTGATAGATCTATTCCAAAATAGTAGTGACCGCAGAAAGTTGGCGCTCAAGGACAAGATTCAAAATATCAAGATGCAAAATAATGACACAATAACACAATACCTCAGCACGTTCACACAATGTTGTGATGAACTAGGTCAAGTTGGTGTTACTATAGCAGAAAATGTTTTGGTAAGACTATCCCTTCTAGGCCTTCCCAAGAGTTGTCATAGCTACCAAGATTCAGTGAATGGGAGGGAGAAACTACCAAATTGGGAACACCTATGGTCCGATTTGGTATAGGAGGAGATAAGGTAGAATATCATAGATGAGACCTCATCCAAAGAAGAGGAAAAGAAATTTTCATTAGTCAGCAAAGGAATGAAGGCTAAGGGGAAGAAATCTCAAGGTGAATTATATTCCATCCGAGAGGGCAAGAATAAATACTTGTCCAAAATCAAGTGCTTTCACTATCATGAACTCGGGCACTATGCCACAAAGTGTCCACATAAGAAGAAAAGAAATAAGGAGCCTGCAGTAGCTGAAAAAAGTGAAACTTTGGCTTCACAGTTCAAGATTGATTTCACTCTCATTTCATGCATGGAAATCACAGTGATGGGGAGCGTGTGGTATCAGGATTTGGTTGTCGCGTTCCACATGACGGGGAATAGAGAATTCTTCAATCACTTAGAGGAGAGAGAACTCAAGAAGAGCATTGAGTTTGGAGATGATGGAAGGTATAGTGCTACCGTGAACTATACCATAACCTTTAAGAGGGATTTATGATCCCCTCTTCGACTCAAAGATGTTATGTTCATGTCAAGTATGAAGAAGAATCTCATATCTGTAGCAATGTTGGAAGACCATGGTTATGATGTGATCTTCAATAAAGGTAAATCCTTTCTAAGACACTTAGCCATAGGGAAGGTGAAGCAAATCGGTGCTCAAGTTAATAACATGTATGCACTTTAGGTGGAAGATGCATGAAAATCCTTCAAAAGTGAGGCGAGGGTTAGAGAAATGGTGGTTGAGAGGAAACATCATTTACGTCTCAAAACAGAGCCTCAAAAGAAGCCTTAGGAAGTTGTGGAGTAGCCACAAATGGAGAAGCATAGAGAAGACAGAGTGGAGATATCCACTCAAGTACAGACCTCTAGTAGAGGGATATTTCAAGCTAATTGGGAAGAAGGAGCACATGCAGCCATACGTTTAGGTGTGAGGTGGGGCGATGTGAAGCCCTAGTCTAAGAGTTTCAAAAATTTGGGCAGGGTCCATTGAGGTGTTTTTTGTGTCATGGATCATTACCCTTGTTATGGGGGCCTATAGTATTCAGTATCATTGGGATAAATTTCAGTTAGATATTGGGGAGTGCAGAGGAGTGTTAACAATAGAGCAGAAGGCTCAGTAATAGAGTCATCAGCAACACAATTTTCCTACTGGATAGTTGCAAATTGATTCAATGATTATTTTTATTTTATATTTTTTGGATGCTTATTAGTTGTAGATGTTGTAGTAGCATCAACAAAAGAGAGAAGTGTTTCATGCAGTACATTCAAAAGGTGTTATATCGAGTTAGTTGTGAGTCTCATTATTGTTGAGAGGGAGTGTTGAAAAATGCAACAATAAATTCTTAATTTGATTTTCTCCTTAGTAAAATTGAGAACATTCCAAATTCCACATCAATAGATAGCTTGGATGAGTTAACTAAGATGCCATGGTTTTTATCACTCAGTTAGATTAGTTAATTTGAGTTAGGGGCATGAACTTTAGTTGTGTGTAGTGATTCATAAATTTTAGGATCCTATATTGAGTTAATTTCAGTTTTAACAATTTAATTCAGTTAAATTGAGTGATGGTCAGTTAAACTAGTTCTAACTATTGGAGGAACTAGTGGAAGGTCAAGTAGTGGTGTGTGGCTTCTGTGGTCAACTAGTTAACTGATCAATCAAACTAAATTTCTACAACAACCTCAACCTTTTCTTGTATCAAATATTCGTTCCTTGTTTTGTTTTTCTTTCTAAGCCTCTCTATTCCTCAAGTGCATTATCTAGTTATCCTTTCAAGTCAACTTCTCCTTCTTCGTCATCAGAAATAACCTCGACTTGCAAATCCTATATGGACATAAGCATGAATTATTTAGAGCTGTCATCATCTATGTTCTCATCTACAGATTGGTTGGGCTCACTTTTAGAGGATCTCTCTTCTTGAACATAGAAACCTCTCATTTTGGCCTTCTTTTTATCCTTTTGAACCTTATTGAAATTTTCTTTAGGATCATAATCTTTCTTCTTATTTTTAGGAGACTTTGATGCATAATGACCCACTTTGCCACAATTAAAACATTTGAATGGTAAATTTCCTTTATACTTCCTTGAACCTTGCTTGAGATTCCTCACAAAGCTTGCTTCTTCTTCATATGATTCACAACATGATTCATCATGTTCATCCTTGCACTTCTTTTCTTCTTTGAAGGTTCATTCTTTGGCTACAAAATTTCCTTCAGAAATCCTCATCTCATAGGCAATGAGTATGTCGAGGATTTGATCTAAAGTGAGAGAGCCTAGATTGGCCATTTCTTCAATGGATGCCACCTTTGTGATTAAACATCTCAGGAAGAGATCTCAACACCTTTTGAACTACCACATATTTATCTAGGTTTTCATCAATCCCTCTTATGGTGTTCATAACTTCATCAACTCTTAAAAGGTACTTTGCAATATCTTCATCATCATGCATGCTCAATGATTCAAATTGGATCCTATAACCTTGAAGTTTATATTTCTTTACCTTGTTGTCTCCTTCATGGAAGTTGCTCATCTTGTCCTAGATTTATTTGGTAGATGTGCAATCCATTACTTTGACAAGATTTGATTTAGGTTGGCCAACAAGAAGTGAATGAATTTCTTTAAAATTGCATGTGAATTCTAACTTTTGATCTTTGGTAACCATCGATGGACGTCTTTGATATTCTTCTTCCACAACATTCCACACATTAGCTCCAAGTGATTGAATGTAGGTATTCATCCTCACTTTCCAAAACACATAGTTTATTCCATTGAACAGAGGGGCCTTATTGGTAAAACATCCTTCTAAGTTTTCCATGGTCCTTGATCTTTCTTCCAGTTGCTACATTGTTTAGAAGAAACCGACTTTGATAGAAACTATTGGGAACCAGGACAATATTGAGAGGGGGGGTGAATCAATATTGTAGGAATTTTACTATATTAAAACTTTATTTTCACTTTGTGAAAGAACAATAAGACATTAAATAATAATTTCATAAACAAACATGACAACCAATGGTTTAAGTAATCAATGGAACATTCAAAGAATAAATAACTTATTCAGAATTGCTTCTTCAATTTATTCATAGGGAAAGCTACAACTTGTTGTTACAATTTTTCTGGATACAACTAGTAGGAAGATACAACTCCCTGATTTATCAACTACAACCGAATGGAGCTACAACCCCAACTGTTCTCCAACATCCATTGGAAGGAGCACCAACCCCTTATTTTGCAAGCTACAACTTGCTTGACACTCACTAGTTCATCTATCATCCACTTTCATACTCAAAAACATGAATGTCTTCTCTGATTTTCAAAATAAAATAATTTTTCTTCAACCACCACTCACAGAATCACCTACAACACCATCACCATCACATGTTGCAACATAAGCTTTAATGCAAAAAAAATGATGTCAATTCTGCTTTCTCAGGCCTTCTTTTATAATTTCTCTTTTGCTAATTTTGGCTTCTTGGATTTCTACATGCATCACTATTTTTTGGCTTTGTCCTATTCACATTAGTATTATCATTGTGTTTTTCTATTCTAGGCTTAATATCCAAGTCAAACTGACCTTTAACACCATTTTCTGCAACTTAAACTAAGTTTTTCTACATATTTTTACATTATGGCCTCTTTAACAAGATTTAGCAAAGCTTTGCCAATTTTAACTGTCATTTAATTTGGCTTAACTATTGCCAAAAAAATAGTTCCATCAAATTTTCCTTTAAGCTCCTTTTTCTTGACTCCCTTATCATTTTTCCACCACAAAACCAGGCCTCTTCAACCACTGGTTAAGCAGTTTGGTGCTAAGCCCTGTTAAGCCTGTCACGGTCCTTATTCTCTTTATTAATAGGCCTATGCCATTGGCCAATTTTATACATGAAATGACCAAGGAACAGGTCCAACTACTTAGCCCGATGCCTCCCAAGAGCCTCTATGACTATATTCTCTATTCATGGGTTCATTTCTATGTGAAATGACCCAAGGGCTGGGTCCAGGCACTAATCCCTGAGCTCCCAAACCTACCTCCTTTTATTATTTGTCACGCCCCTGATCTCCAACGACTACATGAGACTCTGTGCAAGTGCATAGCCCATATCCCCTTCTATCCTGATAGATTCTCATGCACCTCCATATTAATTTTTTAGGCTCCATCCAGTGGGATGAGATATTAATGGGATCTTCCCGGCACCCTTTTTATTGGCTATTGTTGTGTTGTTTTGTTAGTACCGACGTGTCCCGACGCCCAGTAACTTAGCACATTACTTTGTGCACTCTTGTCATAATATCAGGCTCATACCTCCCAGATGATGTCACACCTACTACATGTCAACCTCTGAGTGGTGATATGTATCACCCAGAAATGGGTCATTTAGGTTCCCAAAAATGATGAACCTTCTTGCCACATTTCCATGCTAACGTCACCACTTCTAGGTCCAAGCCAATCTCATTCTAGCATCCATCCTCTATCAGAGAGGAGAGAGAAAGGGTCCCAAGGCCTTGGTTTTGCAACTATTTTCTTTGTAAAATTGTTTTTCCAAAAACCACCAAGTTCAATTCACTTTTCCTCGACACCACTCATGAGCAAATTGTGGTTTCAAGAGGTGTGACCCCAGGGTGGTTCTATTCCGTTTATCTAGTGATCAACCATGTGGGAAACCACCTCCCATGACAACGAAGCCCATCTCAAGGGTTGTCTCAAGTTCCATGATAATGTTGTCACATGGCCTGACGCTTACCTCCATGTGCTCTTCTGCTAGGTCGGCTCTACATTGCGTTGTCTCTTGTTAAACCGTCGGGCTATCACTGTCAATCTTGCCCCCATTGGGTGGGCTCCATCCGCTTAACTACATCATGCTACTACATTTTCTGTCCAAGTCAACTTGGAGCTTCACGTAGAGGCTCCACCAAATTTTCATTGCACTTTGGAAACATGCCAAACTTGGTTATGCACCAAGACTCCTCCAAACGCCTTCTAACTCTAATATCTTTGACTTGGGGTTACCAAATTTTAATGACCCTATCTCATGATCTAGGAGGGAATTTTGATATTTCCACATAACACTAGAGAGCTCATACAGAACTATACCCATCTGAGTTGGCTTCACCTACATCTGAGATGATCTGCTAATCCAGAACTAGCTCCAAAGTCTCTGCACCATTTTGCTGCCATGTTTCCACTCTTACCATTGCCTTTAATAGTTGCAATGCTTTTGGCCTTTTCTTTTGTTATGCATGTGCCACCTTTTTCATTGCCTTTTCCATCAATGACAACATATTTCCAACACTTCACAAGTCTGATCCCTTGGATATTTCGAGTCAAGGTTTTTGTACCAAAGTTTGCCAGAAACAATGGATATTATGAAATTCACTTTCTTGTTGTAGGTGATTATTATCAACCATGTACTAAGCCAATAACTTTCTTAGTTTAAAGTATTTTGAGGATATTTTTAGTGCAAGGAGTTACTCCTAGACTGCAAAAGGAGTAAGCATTACACATCATGATTTCATTTCAAAATTTAAAAGGTTTTTTGAGTGATGGGATGGCTTTCTGAAGGGGTTTTGAAATGATTGAGTTGCTCTTTAACTTTCATGCATTTGGAAAGCTGTGGCAAGCATACATTGTATAGTTAATTGAGAAGTATAGGGGAGCAGAGGAAGGAGAACATGTAGCTGATACTTATCCTAAGAAAACTAAGTATCTTAAGACAGTCACCTCAACTACATAAAGCCTTATAGCAAACTCTGTTACTTGGTAAGGAGAATAACAAATAGAAAGTAGGAAAAAGTATAAAGTATTTCACAAATTCTTTGTGAAACCTTCACTAACAATTTCTACTTAAATTGATATTATGATTTACAACAAACCGGATAGTAGATAAGTCATCATTAGATCCTCTTAATCATTCTCACTCATATTATACTAGCTGCTGTAATTTATCATTTAAAATATTAAAACAACCTTGCCAAGGAAAACAACAATTAGGAAGTAAAAACAAGTATAAAGTATCTCACAAATCCTTTGTGAAACCTTCACTAGCAAGTTCTACTTGAACACATATTATAATTCACAGAAAAATGGACAGTAGATAAGTCATTATTAGATTCTCTTAATGATTCTCACTCATACTATACTAGCTACTGCAAATTTAAAATTTAGAAAGTTGAAAATAGGAGATATACAAACCACACATTAGATATGACTTGAATCAGAAAATCCTCCAACATGAAGTGTAGAAAAAACTATTTTATTAATCTAAGTCTTTAGGTGAACCAAGATTGCACCCTGAAATGATATTTACAAAATATATATATAGAGAGAGAGGCACCAACTCCAACTCTCCTAAATTGTTGGTTCCACTATTTCCTTGTTACATAGGTGTCTTTTAGATATTAAGATCATCTTCCATTGAATTGCAACAGAAAGTATAGGTGTAGATGAGAAGAAGAGGAAAAATGACACTTTTATGCTAGAAAAACAGATTGCCTACACCTTTTGCTGCTAAATTTTCTCTTTATGGTCTTGCCTATTGCCATATGTATTCATTAAGTACAACCTTCAACAATCTCATGGTGAATTTGAGTTGCTTAGAAGAGTCCAGCTGATCTACTATAGGTGGTTGTACAAGAATCTTGCAAATCTGGCAATTTTCCTGCATTAATTTGGACCGGCCGGAAATTCTGCTAGCGCATTATGTGGAACAGAAAGAATGGCCATCGGAATTTAAATAATTGGCTGAGACTGACACTGCAAACATGCTTAATATTTTGGGAAACCCGAGTTATTTAAGATGGGTGGAGTAGAAAACGGTTGGCTATGGTTGTGGCTAACACCTAGAAAAATGATCAACCAAAACGATTAATGGCTACCACTTGACTTGACTTGGAGTTTGTGACCTATCCAATCATGAAATTTCATGATTTGGATTAGATATTCTGCTGCTATGACACGTGGACAATAAAAAATGGTTTCGTTTTCGGCTTTATTTTTAAAAACTGGAAATGCTACCGGAAATTCCGGTAGCATCAGAAATTTTTGAAAGAAAACAGGAAGTAAAACAATAATGGAAAGACTGTCCGAAAAGCAGGGGAACTATTTGAACGAGAAAATCGGGTGCTACAGGAAATTCTGGTAGCGTTTTTTATTTTTTTGAAATTTACAAAATTAATCCTAAAAATAAAAATTTCAAAACCTACTCATGACTTAGCCTAGAACTGTGCTAATAGATATAAAAGAGTGTGTATGATAATACATAACTATAGATTGATTTCTCAATAGCTACATTTATCAGGTTCTTGCACGCTCCATTGTTATGACTCCCCTACACTCCACCTCTCTAATGTAGTTAATGCATGTGTTGGACAAGACATCCACCAATATCCATTCAATATCACATTTTTGCTGAGGATTTCAAACTTAGCAACCATGTGCACACAATTATTTTGAAATTCAATGAAAACTATTGAGGGAAACTAATAATCACTATTTTGACTAGAGTGACAAAACATAAAGGGGTTCATCTACTTGGCTTAAGGGATTGAATGCAATCTAGATTTATAATTGTGTGATCGTGTGAACTACAAATATCTTGACAAATGACTCTATCTCATGATCCAGGAGTGAATTTTGATATTTCCACATACCATTGGAGAGCTCTTTAATAACTATACTCATCTTATTCGGTTTCACCTACATCTGAGATGATCTGCTACTCCAGAATTGGCTCCAAAGTCTCTGCACCATTTTCCTGCCATGTTTCCACTCTTACCATTGCCTTCAATAGTTGCAATGATTTTGGCCTTTTCTTTTGTTATGCATGTGCTACCATTTTCATTTCCTTTTCCATCAATAAAAACATATTTCCAACACTTCACAAGTCCGATCCCTTGGATATTTTGAGTCAGGTCTTTTGTACTAGAGTTTGCCAGAAACAATGGATAATGTGAAAGCCACTTTCTTGGTGTAGGTGATTATTATCAACCATGCACTAAGCCAATAAGTTTCTTAGTGAAAAGTACTTTGAGGATATAAAAGACTGTGTATGATAATACATAACCATAGATTGATTTCTCAGTAGCTACATTGCTCAGGTTCTTGCACGCTCCATTGTTATGACTCCCCTACACTCCACCTATCTAATGTAGTTAATGCATGTGTTGGAAAATACATCCACAAATATCCATTCATTGTCACATTTGTGCTGAGGATCAAACTTAGCAACCATGTGCACACAATTTTTTGAAATGAAATGAAAACGACTGAGGGAAAGTAATAATCACTATTTTGACTAGAGTGACAAAACCTAAAGGGGTTCATCTACTTGGCTTAAGGTATTGAGTGCAATCTAGATTTATAATTGTGTGATCATGTGAACTATAAATATCTTGACAAATGATGTATGCCAAGAACATCCATGGTCTAAAATTCCCATATAGTCCATCAATATGGATATTTCTATATCTGGTCAATGAAGGAAAATCAAGCCTTATGACCTAACAAAAGCTTCCAAGTATTCATTTTGAAGAACAAGGTCTTAAACCACGACATGTAATATTATGAGAGTACCAACCCCCTTTTATTCACAATATGGACGTCATTAGAAGGTTTATAGCTCTATGTATGCGTCTTGTTGCCTTACCCATTATTCGCAGAGGAGATGTAAGGCTCAATCAATTAAGGTAGCTTCTTAGTTAAAAGGGACATGAATGACTATTTGAACAACAACATAGCACATTTCTATGGGATTTGTGGTCTTTAATACAGTATATATTCCATATTTGAAGGTTAGCATTAGTTTTGGTTAAAGTGCCTTGAACATGGTTAGAGAAACTGAATCTAAAGAAGTCGAAGAAAGTGGCACATATATGGAAGTGACACATATAGAGAAGTCACAGGTATTTAAAAATCAACATGTATATGGAAGTGACACATATATGGTAGCGCAAGAACATATACAAGAGTAGTTCATATACAAAAGTGGAAACATATATATGAAAGTTGTTCGTACACTTGTGCTTATATATGTGTGTTGCTTTCATATATGTGTGCATATATGGAAGCCAATTTGAGTATATGTACACATATATGTATATGTTCCCATATATAAGGGTATCTTATAGCTTCATGTATATGGAAGTGGCACATATACAAAAGAAACACATATATGTAATTTGATGCATATATAGTAGTGACACATTTATACAAACGTGAAAAACATATACAAAAGTGGAAAATATATCAAAGAAGGTATATGTTTTGCATGTGCATATCAGATTCATACCTTTGTACATATGTGAATTCCATATATATGAAAGATACAAAAGTGTGGCACATATATAGAAATCGAAGATATTTAAAAGTCGACATGTATATGGAAGTGACACATATATGGTAGCGCAAGAACATATACAAAAGTAGTGCATATAAAAAAGAGAAAACATATATATGAAAGTTGTTCATGCACTTGTGCTTATATATGTGTGTTGCTTTCATAAATGTGTGCATATATGCAAACCAATTTTAGTATATATACACATATATGTATATGTTCCCCTATATAAGGCTATCTTATAGCTTCATGTATATGGAAGCGACACATATACAAAAGTTGATGCATATATGGAATTGAAAGCACATACATAGAAGTGGCACATATACAAAAGTAATGCATATATGGAATTTTATGCATATATAGAATTGACACCTTTATACAAACGTGAAAATCATATACAAAAGTGCCCAATATATGAAAGTGGGTATATATTTTGCATGTGCATATAAGATTCCTAGCTCTGTACATATGTGACTTCCATATGTATGAAAGATATAAAAGTGTGCATATATGCACACTTTTTCATATATGCATGCATATATATGGAAGCGCACATATACAAAAGAGTATGCTTTCTTATATCTTCCATTTAAGTGTGCATTTATGAAATTCAACTTTTGTATATGCACACATATACATGAGTAGCACATATATAGAATTTGGCTTCCATATATCTACACATATATGGAAGCATAAACGCATTCAAGGATTATGTATATGTGCTTGTACTTTTGAATAGGAAAAGGCTCATATACCAATTTTAGAACATGCATATAAGAAGGTCATTAAACCTTCAAATAATTTGTCAAACATTTTTAAAATATCTCATCAAACTCTTCTTGAATATTTGCTTGGTGCATAAGACTAGTTCATCAATACTATTTGAAACTTATTCTTTTGAATAATCTCCCCACCATTTGGTTGTTTCAAAATATGGTCATTCACCACATTTAATAGATCCATTCAACATAATGTCAAGCTTCTCTTCAAAAGTACATGGCTCAAAATCCCTCAATAAATTTTTGGGCCTCTTTGAAAGATTAACTTTTCATCTTCAATGAATTTTCAAGCCTCTTCAAAATATCAACTTCTTACCTTTTGAAATTCACCAATGATTTGTTGTGCATATTCAAAATACTAACTTCACATCTTTTGAAATTATCCAAGGAACTCTTGGTAGCCTTTGAAATTTTAACAACACATCTTCTAAAAGTCTTCAATCAACTCTCAATCCACATAGGAAATTAAATTCACATAGTTTCAAATCATCTAATGAGATACTAGAGAATTTTCTCTGTGAACTCTATCCATCAACAAGTTATGTTATTACGGTCATTGTTTTGAACATTTCCATTACACAAGTAGTGGGCATCACTAACTTCACATTTCCTCCAACAAGTTTACATATTAGAGTGTAAAACATCGAAGTGAAGTTTCTATCATCCTCTAAAAACGAGTATCTTATAACTTCATGTATATAGAAGTGGCATATATACAGAATTTGAAACATATCTAGAAGCAACACATGTAAGGAAATGCAAGCACATATATAGTAGCAACAAATATACAGAAGTGCAAGAACATATACGAAAGAGGTGCATATATGAAAGCACAAACACACGTATAGAAGCCTCCCATGTTTTTTTGCTTCCGTATATGTGTCACTTCCATTAGTGTGCGCATATGTGGAAGATATCTCCTTCATGTGCACCACTCATGTATATGTGTGCATATATGAAATTAAACTCCATTTATGCACACATATATGGAAGATATAGAAAAGCATGCTATTTTGTCTATGCACACTTTCATATATACTCATGCATATACAAACAAGCATGCATATACACTCTTTTATATATACACACTTTGAAATCTTTTCTACATGTGTACTTTCATATAGGCATTGAATATATGGAAGTCATAGATGTATAGAAACAAGATTCTATATATGCACACACGTAATCCATATCTTCATTCATATATGTGTAATTATATATATGCATTGAATATATGGAATTCATAGATGTATAGAAACATGCTTCTATATATTCACACATGTAATCCACATCTTCGTTCATATATGTGCCGCTTATTTATATGTCTTACACTTTCATATATGTGTTTCTTCAATATATGCAATGACTTTCATATATGTGTCTCTTTTGTATATATGTCAATTTTGTATATGCACGATTTCCCTATATGTGCACATATACAGAAGTCGTGCATATACAAAAGTGTAATGTATGCATAAATTTCATATATGTGTTTTGACTTCTATATATATGTGTATTCCATATACAAAGCATATTTCAAATATATGATGCTTTAATATATGTTCCACTTCCTTGCACTTCCTTATATTCACTTTCTCTAACCATGTTCAAGGCACTTTGACCAAAATTTGATGCTTAAAACCTTCCAATAGGGCCCATATCCCCTCTTAAATACCATAGATCCCATAGAAATGTCCCATATTGTGGTTCAAATCCTCATTCATGTCCATTTATATAATAAGTTAACATAAGGAATTGAGGCCTAAGTTTCCTCCTCCAACAATTATTAAGGAATCAAGACTCATACCTAGAGCCCATAACCTTCTAATTATTCCCATATCACAAATAAAAGGAATATGATATTGTTAGGACATTACATGTGGTGGTTTGAGACATTGTTCTTGAAATTGAATTCTTGGAAGCTTTCGTTAGGTCCTATGCTTGATTTTCCTTCATTGACCAAGTTCATTGCTTCATGACACATACTTGGTGCAAAAAACCTATAGTGATGTTCATCATCATTATCCCCACTTAGGGGTAGTGATATGCTTAAGAGGTCATGTATTGTGCATACAAGTGTCGTTCTTGAACCTTGGTTCTTAGAAGCTTCGTTCTATGGTGTAAACCTTAGGTTTCTTCCTTCAAATATGTCTATAGACTAAAGAATCATGTACCTAATATCAAAAGTATCCTAATGGCATGATAACCTTGAAAAGTTTTATGTGTTGATTCCAAGTGTTTTTTAGGACCATGTATTCCTAAAATATTTCTTGGAGTTAATGTGTTCAAAATCACAATGTATTCCTAATATTCTATGGTGTAAAGATTCCTCCTTCAAAAGTGTCTAAAGCTCAAAGCATCATGTACCTAATATCATAAGTAACCTAATGGCATGAAAACCTTGAGAAATCTTATATGATGCTTCCAAGTGCTTCCCATAACCATTATCTCTAAAACATCATTTGGAGTTATTCTTTTCAAAATCACAATGTGTTAGGGAGTGATTATATCAAGGATCACAGAGTATTGGGGAGTTAATGTGTTTATAATCATGGTGTATTAAGAGGTTAGTGTGTTGAAGGTCATAATGTATTAAGGAATCAATATATTTCTAAGGAGCTAATGTTTTGTGGGCTAAGATGTATTGAGGAAACTTTCTTCACGATTAGAGTGTGCAAGGGGTTGATTGTTTCACAAAGTGGCCATGTTAAGATTTGTAGGAATTAGGGGTATACTAAATCTAGGGGCCATAGTTATTAGGGCTTTTCGTGTGTTATGTTATTTAGAATGTGTTCATGGTCATAAGTTGTTAGGGGTGATTGCATCAAGGGTCATAAGGGATAAGTGTTAAAGTACATCCTCGGGTTAGGTAATTCACTATCATAATGACACATGTGAGCATCTTTAGCATAATTATGTGTAATGGTGTTATTGCATCAAAGGGTAACCATTTTAGGGTTCATACAAATTATATATTGTTCCCCGTCCATTGGGGTTATCTTGGGCGGTTGGGATGAATGGTTGTTTTCTCACCTACCCAGGCTCAATTCCTCGTGAGTGACATTATGATGAGAAATATTATTATAATGGCTATGTGCTTATGAATATTATTGTATTGATCCTCACTCTCACCCTTGAGTCAGGAGAGGATGATTTCATTTTTAAAAAATTTATATATTGGTCCCCATAATTGTATACCCCACTATTATAAAACATTACATAAAATTTATTAATTATATGTAACATGTTAATATAAACATGGATATTTTAACCATAAGATAAAAGAAATTTCAATATTAACAAGTGAAATTAGCAACAAAATTTCTTATACCTATGGTTTATCTTTGAATATAATTACAAATATTCATAAAGTCTTAAAATATAATAAATTTTTAATTAACTTTATAAATAGAGAGAAAAATAAGTTAATGAATAACACTATTTTATTTTTAATTAGATTTACCATCTATTTTACCAAAATTAACATACTTCAATAAGAATACATTAACTTTTACAATATTTGTAATAAACAAAATACAAATATTATAAAAAACATATAAATAAATATATACATTATATTTAAATATATTTTTAAATATTAAATATGATGTTTATAAAACTCATTAAAAAAAATCAATTATAATCATAGTTGCATTTTATTTACAATGAGTTTTCAAGTCAAAGTACCAAACCCTCAAATTTTATTGATAAAGATTAATCTTAAAATATGCTACAAGGAAGTTGTATCTCAAAAATGCTAGAATTTTAGTGATTTTCCACTCACATTTACTTTTTCTTTAAAATATGCAACAAAAACCTCATTGGAAATAGTGCATCTCTTTACCTCTGTTGGACAAATCCTAAAAGATTTCTAAGCTAGTGAGTTACATATTAATGGTGAGTCACGTTAATTATGCTAACTACATTATGCCATAGTTTATCATATTGGATTATATTTAGCCATATTAGTTAAAGATTAATGTTAGTGATTATGACATATCAGTTGGTTGGTTCATCAATAACGAAAGAAATTATTATTTAATGAATCAATAATGAAAATTATTTATATTTTTTAAATAAATTTTAATAATATTTTGTAAAAACACTTGATTTTTATAATAATATATATAATACAACGGAACAACATAATAATACAAAATTTATAAATATCTCTAATATTTATATTAAAAATATTTAAATAATAAATCTAAAAACATAATTTATAAAAAATTCATAACTCAAACATATTTATTTATATAGACATTGATATTATATAGGTAAAAAGTTAAATAGCCTTAAGATTTAATTCAATTGGTCGATTTCCTTATCTTAAAGCACTTTTGCTATTGAGATTTCATGAGTTCAATTCTCTAGACACTTTTAGGGTTAAGCTTTGTGGTTGAGCTAGCAGGAAGTGATCTCTTCTAGTGGATCTGCCTAGTACAAATATTATATAGACATAGAAGTCATCAATCTTTTGGGTTTGTGAACCTCATAGGAAAAAAGAAATATAGGAATTTAAATGATGTTAAGATATATTATTAACATTTATTTTTTTTAAAGAAGAATGTATAAAATGTTATATACTATGTAGGCGGACGACTGGAAGAAAAGGTGATATCGATATACACCTAAAAAACTCTGAGAGGCTTTGCAACTTGATCTTATGGTTAGTGTTTTGACGTTGGGCTCCATGGCGAGACACGCAGGGGGGAGTGATGCTCCCTCCTATAGTCAAGTAGTTACGGATAGAAGCAAGAACGCCAGAAAGCAATGCTTCAAGAAACCGCTAGAGAAGACAATAATGGAAAGTAACACTGACATATTGGGAGGAAACAGACCTCATGAACAGGAAGGGGATTAGCAAGAAGCCAGTAAGGAACAGGATAAAGGGGGCAATAGTCAAAAACCCACTTCTATAAAGATAACTAGGGTCTACAAACCTAAGTCGAACATCATTCCTCGGGTCATCTTAAGCAAGCCAGCGATTCAAGCGCATAGAAATCATATGATGGAACATGCGGTCATATGCAAATTCATGGGGATATGGTCGACAAAGAGGGTGCTGCATGTATGGATAAGAATCCACTGGAAGCCAAAGGGGGAAATACAAATTCATCTGGAATCCAAGGGCTTCTTTACAGTAGTATTCACAAGCCTAGAGGATAAAGACAAAGTGTTCGAAGGAGGACCATATTTCTATGCTGCGACAGGCCTCTACATGAAACCATGGATGGTGAACTTTATTCTGAAACGCAAGACATTTACATCGGTACCGATATGGATCAGACTATACTCCCTTCCTCTGGATTATTGGCTACCAGAATCTCTGAAAACAATAGGCAACAAACTAGCGCATTTTCTAAAGATCTCAGATGTGACTCTGAAAGGAAAATACACCTCCTTTGCCCAGATATGTGTGGAAATGGATTTATCTAGATCACTTATAGACGCGATAATTTTAGAAGTATATGATGAAGAATGGGTAGAGGCGATGGACTATGAGCACATCTCATTTAGATGCCACAAATGCCATGAGTATGGGCATCTATATAGAGACTGCCCAATAAACAACATGGAGAGAAATGTGAAAACCATGGTGGATAAAAATCTTGAGGTTTTTACCAAGGTTGGGGCAATGGGAAAGGTGGAAAGAGGCCGGAAAAGAAGATCAATGAGGAAAAACAACCGAGCCATAACAACTTCAAGATCCTAGAAGAAGAAGAAGGAAACAAAGAAACAGACCAGGAAATGGAGAACATTATCAATGAGAAGGAACGAGATGAAAGCATGGACGATATCATAGAAACCATGATGGAGATAAATAAGGACCGTGAGATGACTCCAAGTGAGGCAGGAACGAAGGACCATGAACTACAGGAGATTCTAGATAGGGAAAATATAGATCTATAAAAAAATTTGGAACAAGGAACAACCAAAGGAGTGGACTCCTTGCCAAAATAGGAATATGACAGGGTTCAACAGCTATTCCTATGGAGATCACAATTGAAGGGAACTGGAGTCAAAAGAAATCATGAAAGGTAGAATTATATACGGGTCAAAATGATGGAGGAGACGCAGGCACAATCTCCAAAGAACCCAAGCAGGAAAAGAGGAAGAAAAAGACAGAAGGAGTTGCTGAACAAATGTGGGAAACTATTGATTAACTCAGGTAAGATGAAAGAGCTTACCAACTACTCCTTTACTAATATTTCTTAATGAAGCTCACAACCTGGAATATCAAAGGCATAGGAAATAGAAGGAAACAAAGAAATCTCAGTAATAGAATAAAAGAAGAAAAACCAGATATGGTGTTTATTCAGGAGACAAAAAATTCAATGGATAAGATTAGAGAAATACATAATAAATGGCTAATCAAGTGTGAGTATCTCGAGGTTAAAGAAAAAAACTCAACAGGGGGGATTCTCACGCTGTGGGATCCACAAAAAATTGGAATCCTAGATGCAAAGGCATCTAGGAACTATCCTTCTTTGGTATGTCAACCTTTAGGGGATAAGGAGATATACATGATCACAAATGTCTATGGCCCTCAAAAGAAAGAAGACAAATTCAAGCTTCTTACCTCCCTTGAGGACCTAAGAGCAAGATACCCTAATATGCCCTGGATCATTGCAGGCGATTTCAATAGGATATTTCAATATGGTAAGATCTCTTATAGAGAAAAATGCAGGCATCAGGCAACTAGGCAGAGACTCCATGGCTTTCTAGAACTTCATAATGAACATGGGGTTAGTGGACATGGAAACAATAAATGGGACCTTCGCCTAGAACAAAAAGAAGGGAGGGGATTCACAAGTCGCCTCTAAATTAGATAGATTTATTATCTCAGAGGAACTCTTTCTCTCTGCCCCTACCATGATAACTTCTATTCTTCCCTTTGGAGGTTCAGATCATTGGATTGTATAGCTAGAAGCCTCTTTTATGGGTACACCAAGAAACAAACCTTTCAGATTTGAGAATGCCTAGGTCTCTCACCCTGAATTCAATAGTAATATTGACAAATGGTGGAAAGAGGATCTAAACATTCAAGGCACTAAAATGTTCATGCTCCAACAAAAACTTAAACATGAATAATCCAAGCTTAAAGGTTGGAATAAAAAGGAATCTGGCAATATATTCAAAGCCAAAAGAGAAGCTAAGCAGAAACTCCAGGAAATCAATCAGATCAACATTACAGAGGGCTTTACCGAGGAGCAGAAAAAGCTAGTTGATTGTTTGCAGGAAGAATGGGAAGATCGGTGTTTGCAAGAGGAGATTTTCTAGAGACAGAAGTCAATGATACAGTGGATTAGAGAGAGAGAAATAAACATAGAGTTCTTTCACAAATCCACCATGGATCACAGGGCACACATCATAATTAGAAAGCTCAAAGACTCTCAAGGGAGAGAAATTTTCTCTCACAAAGACATGGAATATCTCCTTGTACAACATTTCCTCAGTATTTCACAGGAGCCTCTGGAGGACAAATCCAAGTTCATTATCCATTTCACTTAGAACATCCCTCAGCTAGTCACCGGAGAAGATAACCACAATATTAACAGGTCAGTGTCAGAAGAGGAGGTCTGTGAGGTGATCAATGAAATGAAAAATGGAAAAGCTCCAGGCCAGGATGGGTTTAATGTAGACTTCTTCAAAGCATTTTGGAAAACAGTCAAACAGGATATCCTTGAGGTGGTGGAAGACTCAAGAATATCCAAAAAGGTTTTGAAGGTGTTTAATGCTTCCTTCATAGATTTGATCCCAAAAAAGGAAAATGGCATGACTCTGGATGGCTTCAGACCCATAGCCTTATGTAATGTAGTGTATAAAATTATTTCCAAGGTGATCACCAATAGACTCAAGCCACTTTTACCAGCTCTCATCTTAGAGGAGCAAACAGGCTATGTGGAAGGAAGACAAATCCTCAATAATATCATCCGAGCTCATGAGGTGGTACACTCTCTCAAAAGCAACAAACAAGCTGGTATGATCATTCAATTAGATCTAGTGAAAGCTTATGACAAGTTAAGCTGGTCTTATATAAGGACAGTTATAAAAACCTTTGGCTTCAACCAAAACTAGATAAGATGGGTTATGGCACTAGTCACCATGACTAGTTTCTCCATCCTGCTTAATGGCTCTCCTTCAAGACTCTTCACACCCTCCAAAGGTCTCAGACAAGGGGATCCACTCTCACCCTTCCTCTTTTTTCTCGTGTTGGAAGGGCTTGGTAGAGCGATTAAAATGGCTAACGCTGAAGGTAGAATCCATGGCATCAAACTCACCTTGGATGGAGGGGCAAACACACATAAGCAATTTGTGGATGACACAATGTTGCAAGGCTTACCCACACTCAGGGAAGCCAAAACGATCAAACAATTTTTGAATGACTTTGCTATGGCTACTAGCACAGAGGTAAGCCTCAATAAATTAAAAAAAAATTTCTTTAACACTGACATTGCTATTAAAAGAAATATCACCAGAATTCTTGGGTTTCAAAGGGACCAGCTACCTTCCAAGTATCTGGACATACCTCTCACAGATAAACCTCTCAACAAGGAATTATGGGAGCCAATTATAAACAAACTATAGGACAAGATCCGAAAATGGACATGCAGATCTTTAAACTTGGCGGGGAGCCTTGTGCTCACACAGGCTATCCTACAAGCCATTCCCATATTTATGTTCTCAACTCTTCTTGCTCCTAAAGGAGTTAAGTAGTAGATCAGGAGCATACAAAGGGAATTTATATGGGGAAAAGGATAAGTGAAAAAGAAATGGGCTTTAGTAGCCTGGGACAAGATCTTCAAACCCAAGAGCCATGGTGGCTTGGGGCTTCATGATCCTAAAACCATCAGCAAAGTTTCAGGAGCTAAACTCTGCTGGAGATGGATCAAGGAATCGAAAACTCCTTGGGCTCAGCTTTGGAAACAAAAATATGCCAAGAATTGGCAGGAGAAAGATCACATTAGAATATCAGGGCACATGCTCCCACATTTGGAACCTTGCCTGGGAAAATAAAAGTATTATTCAGCGACATAGTTTCTAGGAAATTCGAGTTGGGAACCTAGCACGATTTTGGGAGGACAACTGGAAGTAGGAACCCAACTTGTATAAGGATAAATTAGCAGCTCTCAAGAATGACACAGACAACAAAGGTCAACTTATGGTAAAATACTTCTGGGACCAGGAAAGGAACAATGGAAAATGGAGAACTTGGAAGGATCTAGGCCACAATGAAGAGAGTCCTTTGAGGGCCCAGGCAAACTCTCTTACCTAGGATCTAGAGAATAGGAGGATTCTGGTATCCTTCTTGCCTGACCAACTAAGATGGAGAAAGAACACTGAAGGAAACTTCAACCTCAAAGAAGCTAAATAGGTAGTAACACAATTTAACTATCCCAATCCTGATCAAGTTTGGAAGAATCTTTGGCAAAGCCCCCACTGGGTGAAAATAAAATTATTTATTTGGCTAGTTCATCAAAGGAAAATCTTAACTTGGGAGAATATCCTGAAAAAATGCTTCACTGGACCATCCAAATTCTACCTTTGTGACTCACATGAGGAGATGATGGATCACCTTCTTAACATTTGTCCTTTCACCTCCATTGTGTGGGAATGGGTGGCCTCAAACTTTAGGCACGCTGATATGGATAGACTCAACATCTCCAACACTTTGAATAATTGGAGGAAAAACTTCTCAAGGAATGAAATTATTAATAGAGCCTGGACCCTGGTTCCAGGCTTTGTCATCTGGAATATATGGAAAGAGCCCAACAGTCAAATCTTCAAGAACAAAGCAAGCAAGCCCCAACGCATAATTGACCAAATTTTAAGGCAGCTCAAAGACACAGTCAGTAGCTTGTTAAGGACACTTCCTAAGGACCCTCCTCTACCCCAAGATGGAACTATTCTACTACATTTGGGTCTTCAGTCCATAAGCCCACAGGGCATTATCAAGGGAGTGAGCCAAATAAATTTAGACATAAACATTTGGAAGCCTCCTCCATATGGTTTCTTAAAAGTCAATATAGATGGAGCATCTAAGGGCAACCCAGGGTTAGATGGTTTTGGAGGTGTTATAAGAGATGAACAGGGGAAAATAAAGAAGATCTTTCATGGCCACTTGGGGAAGGCCACTAATAACATGGCGGAACTCATGGCCCTAGAGCAATACTTGGAAATATTGGTGTATTGAGATTCACATAATGTCATCATTGAAGCAGATTCAAAATTGATTATTTGACTGGCCAAGAAAATATGCACTGGTACATCATCGGATAAAGTGTCGAAACACTGGAGGCTCTCGCAAGTCTTTCACCGTATATACATCCACATGCAAACCTTAAAAACTATAAGCTTTGTCCATGTGAAAATAAAAGCTAACATGGTAGCAGATTGTTTGGCAAACAAAGGAGTGATTAATAAGGAAAGGGACACCCGACATGTCTGGGAGTTGCTACCCCAAGGTAAACTATTAGAGGATTGTCTCTGTCAGGCCGCCAAAGATATGGAGCAATGGGAAAGGTTGAGATCAATGGAGGATGACCAAGAATGTAGTGGTGTGAGGAACGATTCTGGAAGGGCTGCAGATGTGTCCATTCATTGATCACTATATGGATCAATGGCGACATAGTGATTCAAAAAAAAGCAAAAAAATTGGGGTTTAAGCGTAAATACATTGAAAAGAAAAAGATCAACGATGTAGGGAGGAAGGAACGGGAAGCGTCCGATGGGTTGGATCGACGATCATCGCTCAGCGGAAGAGCGTGTAAGTTAATTCACGAGGAAGTGGTTTCTCGTACCACAAGTGGTATTTCAGAAGGGGTCTAAGTGGTAACTGGTATTGAGAGGAAGGCTTCTGATTCCACTCTTTAAACAAAATGTAGCAGCGAGAAGGAAAGAGTATATCACTTTTCGGGCGGGTAATCCTCGAGCTACTTGTCCACTCGAAATCTGCATGGACCATTGGATCCACGAAGGGCAGATCAATGGTGGAGGGTCGATTGTGCAAGTGGAGGTTCAGATGTGATTATACAAATCAACGTTAGTCGTTGATCGTTAAATGAGATGGACGGAGGATGGCAGGCTGATAGGTGATCGGGGTTCGGTGAGAGCAGTGGAAGGGTGCTGTATCGGGAATGCGGACCTTCCATTTTTTATGGTCGCGAATGTGTTAATTTTGAAATCCAACCTTATGGGTTGCGGGTTATGGGTTGCACGTCAGGTATTTGTGTATAACCTGTGTTAGCCACATCTCCCGGTAGCGGGGTTGGTTCCAAGTTTTAAAAGGTTTAAGCAAATTCCGCTTTAGATAGGTCATGTGG
Source organism: Pinus taeda (assembly GCA_000404065.3). NCBI lineage: Eukaryota > Viridiplantae > Streptophyta > Pinopsida > Pinales > Pinaceae > Pinus > Pinus taeda. Next base: position 94,446 of record APFE030901289.1, on the reverse strand, counting down.
GCCATTTTTTGGTAGACACAAGGAACTTTGGTTTACCTTGTAAAATATGTAATGTACTTGTTTCGGTTAATAGAAAGCTCCATTCTTATTTGACCGATATATATATATATATATATATTATATATATTATATATATATATACACTATTTAGGTGTAGAATTCATCTAGCTCTAGGGTCTGTGAACATCATAGGAAAAAATAAATGTAGGAATTTAAATGATGATAAGATATATTATTAATATTACTTTTTTAAGGAAAAATGTATACCTTAATTGTATATATGAATAAAATATATATTTATTTTAGGGGTGGTAAGGGGGGGGGGGGGGGGGAGAGGTACTCTATGGCCCTGAGGAGAACAAAGGGTTTAGGAGCTCATGGGGTATTATTTATATGAGAAATATTCAAATAGAGATATATGATATCTACCAGGGACTTTTGTTAGTCAAAGAACATCAAGTGGTCACACTTACGAGTTATTGGATATTCTCTCCTAATCATGCACTATTTGGTCAAAGTTTCCCTCTCAAACAAGAAATCTATAGAAAACATCATGAAAATAATTAGGAAAATTGTGACAGATATTGGCCAAATGAGACCTGCTATAGTTTACTAATGGTAGATGAAGTATGTTAAAGAAATTGCCTAGTAGCATTATGTGTTGTAAATTTTAGGTTTTGTTCAGACACTTTTGTAAGGTATTCATCTACAAAACCCCTTGTTTTGTTCTTCATATATTTCTCCTTAGAAAAATGGTGTATTCCTATTGGAAAGTAGAAAGCAATTGGAAATTTTGATGAATTAACTTTGTAATACCTAACATATTCATTGGGAACTAGGCATATAATTACTGCACCTAGAGGCGCTCTCCAATATAGTATGGTAGAAATGTTGTGTTGTAATGTAATGTAATGTTATGTTATGTAAACAATTTGACTCAGTCAAAATAAAATAAAAATAAAATTAACTCTATCTTAAAATAAAACAATTTAAAACTAGAATAATAAGAATAAAATCCTACATTGTTATTACTAGTTTTATTAATTTTTGTCTGGGTAGTTAGGGTAAACTTCAAGTTGCCAATGGTTTTTGAATTCCAGGTTTATGAGAACCCATGATATTGACTCATGGTATTCATGTAGAATGTAGCCTAATTAAAGGGGGAAACTAAACCAACTTAGATCAACTTTAACTCTAGATCTATCAAGCCCCCACAGAGATCAAATCTCTTTTCACCATAAAAGAGGTTTGCATGTCAAGATATTTGATCCCTCTCGATGCTTGGTAGATAAAGAGTTAAAGTAGATCTAATCTAATATAATATTACTACTTTTTCTAATATATATATATATAAATTTCAAGTTTTTAATATTTTATTTTGAAAAATTAAAAAAAAAAATAATAAGATTTTTTTGTGCTGAGTTACAAGTTCAAAATGGGTAAGTGTAGCCTAAGTCCAATACCATATTTTAAATTTATTTTCACAAAATCACTAACCATTAAAAAATGTATATATAATAAATTTATTTAATTTTATCTTTTCAAACTTGAAATTGAAATATTATTTTTTAATAAAATAAAAGTTTTTTTTAATAGATAATTAGATAATAAAATATTATAATTCATTCCTTATAGGTATGTCTATTTTGGAATATGCTTTTAGACTTTTAATTGAATTATTAACTGGATGGTAGGGATTTAATCTCCACAAAAAAATTTAGAATATTCCTAGTAGTAGTGAGAGATCAAAAGCTGAGAGTTATCTCAAAAGTAGTTATTCTATTTTTGTATTTTTTATTGAATTGACTAACTAAAATAAAATTTACAAGTTTCATATGAAATGAGTTATGATTTTTTATACATGAGTTATGAGTTATTGATTAGCCATGGTATTGGCCCAAGGTATTTTAACAAAACATATTTACAAGTTTAAAAGAACCATTATAAAGTGGGGTTGAATCTTCATAATTAAGAATATTGTTACGTTTTTTTTTAAATATATATGATGAGGACATTTAATAGCCACTTAATATATATGGCTATGTTAATATAGTTTTTTTTTTGGGTGGGGCTAGCCTTTCTATTGAATGGAAGAACCTACCCCACCAATGGGATGCTTATCACCAATATTATAGAAGGTTCTTGGCATTTTGTTTCTTAATTCCTCCAAAAATAGCTCATCTCAACCCCACCCATTAGGTTTCAAGAGACATTATAGGTCCTAAATTGTACTAATGTAGTTATTAAAATTTAATTAAAATTATATATAATAATAATAATGAAAATTAATAATAAAATTTAATGATTATGGAGCTTTTGCGATTTTTTTCCAGAGAGATCCGCATTCTACGCGCTCTGCAACCTGTGTGCGTCCGCTGAGGGCTTCGTTGCTGGCCGCAGCCGGCCTGGCTAGGTCTTCTGGCTCATCACGGAGGCACTAACTCCCCCTCAAGGGCCTCCCTGTCCTCCTCCGCCTTCTACCCTTGAGGCCTTCAAAACCTTGCAAACCTCTTTGTCCAAGAATAAAAGCATGGAAGCTGCAAAGTTTGTGAAAAAAATAGAAGACATCCCTGAGATCACCCTTCCGCCAGAAGGACAGATCCAAGTAGCCTTATCTCTGGAAGATTGTGCTCTGGTTGGCCAGTTCACAAGACTCTAACCTTCCCTGAAATCCATTGAGAACTGGGTCGCCAGGAACTGGGCACCATTGATAAAGGACAAGGTAACCTCTTACTTCCTTGGGAGAGGCTAATTTTTGTTTGAGTTCTCTGCAAAAGAGGACAAAGATCTAATTTTCCGGAATGGCCCTTACTTCATGGGTCCTCAAGGTCTATATTTGAATAAATGGACGCCAGACTTCGATCCGGCAATGGATGTGCCTACAGTGGTCCCGGTGTGGGTGAGACTCCCCAACCTTCCAGTCCACTGTTGGAACTGGGACTCTCTAAAGCACATAGGAAATACCCTTGGCAAATTTATAGACAAGGCTAATAGAAAAGATCAGTATGACTGTGCCAGAATCTGTGTGGAGGTAGATCTAGAGATCGGACTACCAGAAGCCATCAAAATAATCGTAGGCCCCTAGACTCATGTACAGAAACTAGATTATGAGCAACTACTGTTCAAATGCCGGAAGTGCCACGTCTATGGGCACTTTGCTAGAGACTACCCATCCAAAGGTCTGGAAGAAAAAGGGAAGGAATATGGATGGAACTAGGCAAAGTGCTCCAAAACCTCTCACAAGAAGAATGCAACTGTAAATGCTAAATCTCCTCACATGGGTCCTGCTCAGATACCACCCACGAAAAGCCAAGGGAATAAATTCGAGATCCTTGGATCTGAAATCATGATCACCCAGGAGGCAGAAATCCCAAACGAGGCCTCTCCATCTAAAGCCTCCCCCTCCATCAAAAGTGCAACAGAGAAATCCAAAGGGAAGAATTCAAAAGAGGATGAGGAAACCCAAGAATTCAAGGAATCTGAGGAAGAAGGGGAAATAGGTGAATCACAATCTTCTCCCAAAAGAACCACAAGAGGACGCAAGTCTGTAAAGGAAAAAAGAGAACAAGAAACTTATAAGGACAACCTTCAAGGAAACCAGCCAACGCTAGAGAATTTATTGGCAAAAACTCCGAAGATGACAAGCAATCAATCTCAGGGCTCCAAGGGAGCTCATCACAACAAAAATAAATGATGAATATAGTCTCCTGGAATTGTAGGGGAATGGGCACCACAATCAAGGAAGAAGCAATGAATAGTCTAATAATATTGGAAGCCCCAAATATCCTCCTCATCCAGGAGACTAAATTGGAGGACACAACTTTCCTCCAAGCAAGTAAAAAATTTTGGAATGAAAGTGGAGCGCATGCAATTTCTGTCGTGGAGCTTCGTGAGGTGTTAAGGGATAAACTCCACTAGGGTCTTGGGTTGATACCCTAGCAGATTGGAGGTTATCTATACAAATAAACACACATTCCATACATCCATAATGCTAATATAAGAAAACTCTACGATAAGGAGCATACCTGAGGTCCTACGTTTGAGAAGATCCTTCCAGGGTCCAAACCCTTCATGGAGTTCCTTTTGTTCCTCCTACCTGCAAAAAAATCAATTCAAGAAAGTACAGCAGTATATGGACTAAACATCATAAAGAAACCATCTTCATATTATATTGAAAGGTAGTTAGTTATGCAATTAAACAACCATCCATATATGAATCATAACATGAATATCATAAACATGAAGAAGATTTATATCAGGAACAAAGACAAGTGTTTCTTTTATTATAGACAAATAAAGTACAAAAAGGAATAATTTCACCTAATTCGTCCTTTCGCAAGCTCCAAGCGGAACCGTCCTCCGGATTCGTCCAGTCTCAAGCCTTTAACAAACTCCTTCCATGACTTACTCCATGATATCTCAAGTAGTAGATAGACATCAACACACAAGGAAACAAGGGTTTCCTGTAAAATGAGGGAAGTGCAGGAGGCACTAGGATCTTCAGACCTGTTCAGGGAAATCTCAGCATAATAATATTTCTCTCTCTTCTCTCCTCCCTTAGGCCTTCCCATTAAAGCCTTTTATACTTCTCCCAAAGTAGTTTTTTAGTTGGGAATTTGTTGGGAACAGTTGGACCACGGGCACTAACAGGTAATCAACAGGTGAAACCCGTGATCTCCACTCGAAATTAAGGAGATTTATTTTTTTTAATTGTTTTAATACATATACGCAGGTTGGGTATACACAGACTCACGTACACACACATTTAGCTAAAGGAAATGTTCTGTATAGGGAATAAAACACTGTCTTTTAAATTTTTGGACCAGGTCTGGAAGGAGGGGTTGCCCTAGGCCATAAGAGCAGCATCACAAACCTCAAGAGTGATATTTGGAGCTATAACAAATGCCCCCTATTATATGAGGTCAGAAGGAGTACATGATGGCCGAAATGTGTTAAGCAAGTACATGGAAAGGAAGTCTGTCGAAAACTGAGAAGGACTTCACCAGAGTTCAGCCTGCCAAGCCACAAAAGGATATCAGAAAGAAACACTGTCTGAGGTGGGCATACCCTGTTGGCATTATGAGACAAGTGTTGTCCTTGATGGCAAATCACTCAGATGATAAATTATAGTGCAGCAAAGTTATTTTCAAGTTAACGCACTTTTATGCAGAGAAAAGTTTATTTCATGTGGAGAAAAGTTCACGGAATTTTATGCAGAGAAAAGTTTATTTCATGTGGAGAAAAGTTCACGGAATTTTATGCATAGAAAATTTTATTTCATGTAGAGAAACGTTCATGGAATTTTGTGTAGAGAAAAGTTTATTTCATGTGGAGAAAAGTTCACGAAAGTTTATGCAGAGAAAAGATTATTTCATGTGGAGAAAATTTCACGGAATTTTACGTAGAGAAAAGTTTATTTCATGTAGAGAAAAGTTCACAGAATTTTATGCAGAGAAAAGTTTACTTCATGTAGATAAAAGTCCACGGACTTTTATGCAGAGAAACGTTTATTTCATGTCGAGAAAAGTGTTGATCTCACGCACTTTCATGGTTGGTTCATGGTATTAGTCCGACAGTTTTTTATCCTATGGTTTTGGTCCGTGGTATTGCATCCAAAAGTGTTGATCCCAAATATTGGGTTCATGGTATTGTGTTATTATGGTTTTGGACGATGGTATTGTGAAAGGCCTATGACTATAAAAGAGGAAAGAGATCATTTGGGAAAGCATCATCTGAATTATTGAATATCTGATAAAGTGCTAGATCTGGAATACTGTGATTGGGTTATGGTGCAGATCTGGATCTGAGCTAAAGAGGGATCTCACCGGTTGATGGAGAACAAGATCTAAGGATAGATCGTGATCAAATGGTTTGAAATGAACTATCTCTATATATTTGATTATGCTTATTCTAGATCTGTATACTAACGCTTGTAATGATCTGATCTGGGTATAACTTAAGTTTGAAATCACTGCAAGTCATGTTTGAATATTTATAGATCTATACGCAGGTTGGCTTTGGTGTAAGCGCGTATGCATGCAGGTTTGGTTCATTGTAGTAGCGTATACAATTTGAGCTATGATATTTGAAGTCACAGGTGGTTCTGGTTGTTGATGGGTTCTGATGACAGTTTAAAGGTGTCAGTATTCTGCATATCTTGTTTGGTTGATTGTGTTTTCAGTATTGATGGATGAGAACTAATATTGGATCAGGATCATAATGACTCATATTTATGTGATCTGATGGACTAGATCTGGGTGCTAACACATATATTATCCTTGTATATGTATTGATCTGGTATTTGGGTGATTCAGAAGATTTATTGATTATGTGCTTCAGTGATATTAATGGGTCCAGTATGAAAATTGGATGAAACGTGGCCTTTGAGATTATGTGTTGTGCTTCAGGAGTATCCATTCTGAAAATGTATGAAACGTGGTACCTGGAGGAGAGAAGATTGTAGGCTGGCGCGTACGTACTGGTATCTTAGCTAGTACAAGAACTATGGGGGTTGTAGCTCCCTTCCACGAAAGACTGGAGAACGAGAGAGGGTTGTAACTCTCTGCAGGTAGAAGCCTGCGTACTGGTATAAGACTGCACCAGTACAAAAATATTGTAAAAGGATTTTCTTATTAAGAAGAAGATTGAGATGACTTGCAGCAGGTTCTCCCGCATTGGGTTTCCACCTTATATCATGGTGTTCATGTGTGTGCCTTATGTGTGATGATCTATTCTATGTTACTGCATCTGTTAACTGATATTATGGTTGATAATGTTCTAATGCACTCATT